>JACN01044096.1:0-11246 GCA_000787155.1 Scartelaos histophorus | reverse complement strand
GGAATAAATTAAATCGGCTTTAACTTCTGAATAAATCACCCGCTTAAATTGGAAAAAAGTTTATTTCGGAATAATCATCAATGGTCATTTTAAAGCAGAATTAATTTTTGTTCCGAATTAAATTATTTTTTAATCAGATTTAAAGCTCTTATGTAAGTATGGCATTAAGCTTTTCTATCTTCACAGAGACCAAGTTACAGGTCAGATCTGTGGAGAGGCGACCCCGCTCACAGTCAGAATGCCTGTTTTTTAGGTATTTTTGAGCTATAAAACCACTTGTATTTGAATAAATGTAAAGTGCGGCTGTTTAATGTCACACTGTGGAACATTCCAGGCAGAGTAATGACGTATCCACGGAAACAAACAGATGACAGGCGCCGTAATGCAGCTTTAAAACACAAAAAGGGTCAATTTCGCGCAAAGGGTGTCTGACTTTTAGGGCACTAAACAGCTTTTTGTGTTAATTTACGCGAGCTCGGCGTCACGACGAGGACCTGGGAGTGCGAGTTTACTACGTGGCGCCGACTGACACGTATTTGCCACTTAGCAGTTCCGGGGCCTGTGGAGAAAATAAGACCTTTGATCTATTTTTAGTGCGAGCGGGAACACAGATGGAGGCAGCGTCAAAGAGCTCCACGTACTGCTCCAGGACGACCAAACGACTTCAGCTCGTACGTTTGAGTGTCCAAAATGTTCCTTTTAAGCTTCTGTTTCCGTCCAACTTTACCAACATCTGACTGTTTAAAGGCTCTATTACGTGAAATTGATTCTTTCTGAGCTTTAAGCCACGTTAGAATGTTATTACCTCGTCAAAAACCTAGCTGGAGTTGTGGTTTGCTTCATTCGCGTGTTTAAATAATCAGCGTTTTAGGCTGTCAGCATCTCCAAAGCTCAAAATGATCTAGTCCTCAAGTTGACAGCGACATTTTAGTTTTGGTTCAGTAGAAATGGGTAATCCAGGGCTAAAATTATCCAAGTGTGCACAGCAAAAAGTGGAGTGTTAAAATTGACTCTCATAGAACAAATTTTCACATTTTCTCAGGGTTTATGAGTACAATCTGTTCATTTAGAGTTAATTTAACATTTTTAGAAACGTTAATTAAGTAACACTGCACCAAAGTTCCTGTTTAACCCTGAAATCAAGAGTTAAATGAATGTTTTGAGAGTAAACAGATAACACTTTGTAGAGTTATCCTGGTTTAGCTAAACAACACACAGGGGTGTTTTGTTTTGTTTTTTTTTTCACTTTATTTTAGTTAATTTAAGAGATGAAATTATGTACAAAACTGGTTCAAACTGTTCTTCTCACGAGGGAGTTTGAAGTGGTGGGTGAGAAATTAACACTAAGGGAAGTTGAATTAACTTTAACCATGTCAACTCTGGCAAATAACCCCAACTCGTGCCCCCATTTAACTTTCAAATAGTTAAAATGACTCTTTTTGTGTTAAAAATAACTTTGGAAATTTTAACCCTCCAGTTTTTGCTGTGTATGAAGTTTAAAAAGACTTTGGAGCACTTCCTGTATTATAAGTGTAAATATGCAGGTTTAACATATGAATGAAAACAACATTATAACATAAATCAGGCGTAATATGGGCTCTTGAAGTTGTGACAAACATGACGCTCTTTGAAAACAGTTTTCCCCTTTCAGCTTTTCAGTCCAACACCTCCAGCTCATTACACAGTCCCACACCAAAGCAGCTCTGACTGAATAAGAAGCACTGGACAATCTCCTCCAATGTGCAATAAAAGTGTCTCTAAACGTCTCAGAGCCCATCCAAAGCGTCGTTAATATTTCTCATTTCCTTGACAGGCTCCTCCAGCCTGTCATTGGCTTCTGTTCATGGCGGAGCAATTTTGAAAATGACATCAATCTGAAGGAGAAAAAAACTGTTCATTTAGCAGTTGCCCTGAACAGAACGTGTCGATCATCAGGCAAATGCTGTTACAAGCAGAGGCTCCAGTCTCCTGTGCCAAATAAAAACAGATTTGTTGTATTGCAGCTTTGTGCACAGAACATCCAGTGTGAAGGGAAGTCAAAACACTGTCAGGAGTTTTGCCTGAGGTGTGTTAAAGTCGGGGGTAAACATTTTTATACTTACAGACCTGGGATTTGTAATCTCTACTGCACAGAAGGTAAAATGTAGCTGTTAAGTTCAAAACTACCACTTCATGACATCACAAGGTGGAACAGAGCATTTTGGTTTTGGAGACGAAAATACCTGACTGTGAGCGGGGTCGCCTCTCCACAGATCTGAAGTGTAACTTGGTCTGGTTTGGTCAGCATGAAGATACAAAGGTGTAATACCATACTGTGAAATATTCCGGACAAAGCAATAACATCTCCATGGAGTGTGAAAAATCCCTCAGTCGTCCAGGTAGAGTCCAAGAGAAAAGGAAATGAAATTTGTCAACTGGACAAAAGTTATTTGGTCGAATACTAACACATGTTTGTTTAGAGTTTCTGTGTGTTAGCTCAGCCCCTTGTACTAGTCATAAGTGTGGGGACGTAATTAGCATAATAATACAGGCCCATAATGGGTGATTACACCTCTGGGTCTGATCTGGCTCGTTCCTGTTGTTTTCCTAGTTAGTTTTGAATTAGGTTTGAGAAGAGAGTTATAGATGGGAGAAAGATGGTGTCTGAGGCCTCCATTTCTGTTTAAGGAAGGATTCTGTTTCTTAACAAATAAACTTTTGTCCATTTGACAAATTGATTTTCCTTTTGCCGTAGATGTTGTCAGATTAATGATGACAGGGTTACTCAATAATGTGTAAATGAAGAAAAACACAACTCCAGGTGTTTAAAGTTTTAAGAGAGCGCTGGACAGTATCTTATAGCATAAGTTTATAAGTGGTGGACTGTCATTTTATAAGACAGACTTGTTTAACATAGGGTGACCAGATGCACTTGACCCATTTGTGATTTATTTGTGACTAACATGTGAGTGAGTATAGCCACATTTTCTTTTGGTCAATTTTGGTCTGTATTTTATCTCACCAAATGACAATGTAAGCCTCTCTTTACTGTCGGCAGGTGTCAGATTCCTCAGAAATAGAGACACTATGGACATTTCTTGTATAAACCTGCAACAAATAAGTGGTTTTGGATAAATGTGCTGGGACAGAGGACACGGGGCTCAGACAGGAGCGTCTGGTCACCCTGGTTTTACAGCACAAATCATCTCGCCCGCTGTAGTTCCCGGTCAGTCGGCTCTTTCCGGTCAGATTGTGCAAAAACAAACACTTACTTGAGTAACAGAGCTTCAGATAGAGTAGTGCCTCCTGTTAGCATCATGACATCAGCTGCAAAGTATCGATATTAGTCTAGTTACAGTCATAAGTGATAATATATTTAGATTACAGTTTCACAATACTAAAAATGTAGTTCCTCTATGTTGCATTACTTTGGCTTTGCCCAGACTGTAGTTCCTATTGAATTGTGTAATGTTTTAAAGACGTTAGGTTATTTTCTGGTCTGCAATGTTATTTCCTTCACACGTTTAACACAAACCATAAATATTTAGGCTGAGTTCTTCTCTCAAACAGAAAACACTCTGTTCCACCTATGTGATAATTTAAACTCCATACACTTTCACTAGAATTATTTGTATGATTTTAGGTCTGAAATCATCAAAATTAAGTCAAAGTTTGGCGTCAACATGAGAATTCCTGCTTCATGACATCAAAGGTAGAACGGAGCATTTGGAGCTTTGAGATAAAGGCAGACGCAGCTCCAGATCAGATATGTTTTAAAGAGAAAACAGCATCATAACGCGGTTTAAAGAGTAAATGTTGTGTAATATAGGACCTTTTAACCAAGCAAAGGTGTTACGATTTCATTTGCAGTATCTATTTTGCGATTTAGACGAGATTGTGAGAAGAACTCGGCCTAAATGTGCAGGATTTATTTGTGTGTGAATGAAACAAATCAAAACTCCAGGTCTGTTTGTGATGAACATTATAACATAGATCAGGGAATAGCCCCTTTAAATGAATGTGAAAACTGACAGAAAATGTGTGTGTGTGTGAATTGTTTCTGCATTTAGGATGGAAACTTCAGTGCTTGATGACTGTACTGTTAAATTTGTACTTCCTGCTTCCTTTTTTTTACCATTTTGCTCAAACTGCCACATAACTGATGTTAAACTTTGATTAAAAAACAAACAAACAGACACCACAGGCTCCATTTTCTGAAACCAATTTAAGCATGAAGGAAAACAGCTCCATAAATATTCAAACTGTGGGGTACTGTAATTTTATAAAACATTATATTTGTTGATAATTTGCTTAAAAATAGTAGAAGAAACACCAACTTGGGACAGAAGGGACATGAGAAGTGGAGAATGGAGGCAGAAAAAGTCAAAGTGTTGTATGTATTTGTTACCTTTATTACCTTTACTCTTTATCACTGTGTTTTTAAACTCCATTCACCTTCTCAAGAATCATCCGGATAATATCAGACTTGCCAACTGCAGAACTGCCGATCTCTGCGGAACAAAAGGTCAAATGTTACTCAAACATGTTGTGAATGAAACAAACCAAACACAACTCCAGGTCTGTTTTAAGTGTTTTAAGGAGGTAAATTCTCTTATAACCAAACACAACTCCAGGTCTGTTTTAAGTGTTTTAAGGAGGTAACAATATTCTCTTATCTCCATTTTATGTGCGGTGGGTCATGGAGTGTGACTGGACTTCCCTCTCCCCTGACACTTCCTGTTAAACAAGTTCTTTTCAAATAACTTTACTGTCTCAGGCGACCGTATGGCAACAGTTTTTCAGTCAGACACTTGTCATTTTTGTTGAAAAACAAACAAATGATGTATATGTAAGGCTCATGGTAGGCATAATTTAAATATGCTAGAAAGGGTTAAAAACAGCTGAAATTGAAAAAAAAAAAAGCATTTCATAAATAATAATCGCATAATTATTATAGGAAACAGACACCCACTATTTTTTTTAAATATAGTCTGAGTAAGCAAATATTGCCTTTAGCTGTGCAATGCAATACCTGGGGGTGTTGCTAGGGGGCGCACCGATAGGAGTTGAGACTCCACGGGACAGCGGGACAGTCTGTTAATGTACACGACTTAACATCTGTCCCGTGGATTTCTTTCGCAGATAAAGCCCTTAAATACGTATCGGTGTAAATGTGAACAACAGTTGAAGCGAAATTGTGTGTAAAAAGCACTTTGAAGATTAGCTAGCTTAGACGAGGCTAGCGCAGGCTAGGTTAGCGCAGTCGTAAGGTTTGCCGCCGTGGGGAGATAGCGCGGGTGTATTTTGAGTTCATAACGAGACATTATGAGTTTGTCACCAATATGTCTGAGCATTTATTTTCTACATGTTTGTAAAGCTTTAGCACAGAATGTACCGATTAGTTTCTGTTCATGTGCAAGTGCAGTGCCAGTGTAATGACGCTGTCACGCGCTGGATGCCATCTTGAGGTGTAATAGCCAAGTGGGTTGCATTGTTAGTACAGACATAATGGTGGAGTTCTGTTTGTTTTGTTTTGTTATTCATAAATATGAGATGTAACGCTGGAATCAAAAGTACATAGAAAATGTAGTACAATAAGTTAAATTGCAACATGGAAATTGTTATCTGTTAAAGCAGAATAAAACCTGCAGTCTCTTAATGCACAAGACTTAACATCTGTCCCGTGGATTTCTTTCGCAGGTCCATATTCTCACCCCTCTCGAGCACGGGAGGGGCAACATATATATTTGTTAATTTGTCTGAGAGTTCAAAATAAATGATCAAATGAAATGAAAAATGCAGGTCTAATACAGTCCAGTCTGGATATGCTTCTATTGTAGGGAGCATTATACCTCTGATGACGTGGGCCAAGATAACAGGATCTGAATGCAATATCTGTATCAGTCATAAGCATTTTACTGACCAAACTCTCCTTCCTGCCTTTTTCTAAATAGCAGGATTCTCACGGTGACACGTCTGTACAGTAATGTACAAAAACACTCCAGCGCACACTGTACAGAACACACTACACAATGGGACATTATAGCTCCATATAATACGTCTCAAATTGCTCAATTGTATTAAGGTTACATTGTTCATGAAACCCACAGTATGGACGTGTTCTCCTATTACAGCAGTCGTGCCATTGAGTGGTCACATATATATACATATATATATCAAGGACACGCTGATGCTGAAAGCTCAGTGCAGCTGTCAGTGTGTTCTGAGCAACCGGAACAAAGTATAATATACTTCAAAAGAGATGTACTATGGAAAAGTAACTTGAATGAGCTTTTAAAGGTTTTCCTCATTATAAACTTACATAGAGATGATGTTTGAGTAATATTGTATTGTCCTGGAAATAGTTCACTCTTCTTACTTCATCTCTGATTCTTGTGATTCCAGTTGTCAAAAATATGGACCATGGACCATGAGGATTACAAAGATATAAAACCACATGGGAATATTAAAAAGTACTTTCGTTTAATGTTGAATGTCTCAATTTTAGACACTAACTCATCAAAAAAAAAAAAAAAATCACACACATAAATGGACCGTCATTGATCACAGATTCCTGAAAATGTGATGTTTAAACAATTTTAAGCAAAAAGATGTGCATCTTAAAACTTGTTTGTCTGTGTTTGCTGTGTGCATTGTGTCACCATGGCAACTGCTGAAAATTGCGGCATAGACTTAAAAGGAGCACACCCCCAGCATCATGTCACGGCAAACTATCAAGTATCAATAGTAGTGGAAATTCTGGAGCTAAAGACGTGATTCATATTAAAAAAATAGATAAAACAAATCTCATTTTGCTTTGTGGAAAGGTTTATTCTCTCCCTTTGTGTGTCAGCAGAGGCACAGAGCACTTTGGAAATAGCAGGTTATAACTAGCGCCGTGTTCCACCTCTCCAGCCCCGTGTCACCGTACTCTTCTCGGAAATTGTTTTGTCAAAATGGAACCCAAAGTGCACTGAGGGGTGAGTTAAGTCCCATTTTTCACTTTCAGTCATTTCATATAATGCGCTTCAAACCAGAGGAAAGTGCTGCAAAATGGACACAAACCGATCTGGTGCGCAACACAAAACGGCAACATGTTTAAAATGGCTGGAAGTGTTGAAGCTGCACTGTGGAACATTTCTAGTGTCTGCTCGTCTCCATGGAAACGCTATTACTTTGTCTAGAATGTCCCACGGTATAGATTAAACACTCCTATATTCAGATCTGTGGAGAGATTCCCCTTATTTACCGGGGAATGATTGTGTGTTTAAAGCCGCACTACTGAACATTCCAGGCCAAGCTATGAGATCTCCATGGAGACGAGCAGGTAGACAATCAGAAAAGTTGCGCAATGCACCTTTAAACATACAAATAAGACACGCACAATAG
Source organism: Scartelaos histophorus (assembly GCA_000787155.1). NCBI lineage: Eukaryota > Metazoa > Chordata > Actinopteri > Gobiiformes > Gobiidae > Scartelaos > Scartelaos histophorus. The sequence continues at coordinate 3,878 of JACN01044096.1, read as the reverse complement.
GATCGCATTCATAAAAAGGCCCATATCACGCTTTTCTCTGATCTATGTTTTAATTTTTACCTAGGACTTTTTCATTCCCACATGTTTAACGGAAACACTCTGTTCCACTTTGTGATGTCATATAGTAATACAATAAGTCCTGCAGTGTGTTTTTAAACTTACACCGTGGATAATTTCAGATCTGGAATTGCCTATTTCTACTAAACTAAAAGTAAAAAGAAGCTGATAACATGACAAATGCCACTAGATGACATCACAAGGTGGAACAGAGTAACTACATTATAACATGACTTAAAGCTCAGAAAAGAGCATTCTGTGTTTGATGTCATCCGAAAACCAACAATTCAAACTCTATTTCTGCCATTTTGACTGTATCTAATTGCAGAATACCACTAATGCTGGACTCTTTGCACTACAACATCTAAAAGAGAAGGCCGAACACAAAGATAATATAATCAAGTACACATCTGCTCACTCAGTCTTGTTTTCTTCTAGGGCCCTCCACTATTTGCGTACAGAGCTTTTTCTAAACAAGAACCCTTGATTATGGATTTACGTCATGCTGTGTGAGAATAGCTGTTCCCTTTTTGTACCAAGTCTCGGGCACAGGCGTTATTTGTCATAGGAAATGAATAATATAAACTTTAATTAAATCTGCACAGACAAAAGAGAATTAGATGATTATTCAGTCCTTGAGGACTGCTTGTTTAACCTTAAAGGGCCATCGCAGGAGAAGTGGAAATGATGGTACATCTCTTCAGTCAGAAGGACGTGTTTTGTGCATTTTTGTGAGAAAAACCTGAGTTCAACATTTATATAACCAAGTGGTTGTTGTTATTAGCGCTGTATAAAGTCTCCTGCATGAAGCACAGGTGCAGTGACTCAGAGACACGTTGCAGTCATTTGGATCACAGTTTTGCTCAGTCGATCTCCCATTACATTCAGGAGAGGCTCAGGGACACAGCCATAACATAGTTATCAGCTCCCTCTTCACCACAACGGTCTGATACAGCGACTGCATCACTGCCGACGCTGCACCGATCCACCTGTCACCTCACGCTCCGCCCTCCCCTCACTGTGAACCTGACCCCGAGATACTTAAACTCCTCCACGTGAGGCAGGGACTCCCCACCCACCCAGAGAGGGCAAAACACCCGCTTCCGGTCGAGAACCATGGCCTCAGATTTGGAAGAGCTGATCTTCACCCCAGCCGCTTCACACTCGGCTGCAAACTGCCCCAGTGCAGCAGGTCCTGGTTCGAGGAAGCCAACAGGACGACATCATCCACAAACAGCAGATCCAGCAAACCTAGATTTTAATTTTTACATTTTTTTCTACAAGTTTTTTTTTTTATTATTATTTATTATAGTTCATAATTTTACTGTTACTGGACAAGTCCTTATTAATAAAAACATGTGTGTAAATTTGATTAGAGCCACAGGGCAGTTTCCAGCTGTTGTCTCTAAAATCATACTTAACACAAAAAGCAAAAACAATATTACAAACACTGGGATTGCAAGTTCCCAGTTCTGTCACTTAGCAAGTGTAATCATTTCTTCATTTACAAGAGAAAATAAATAACTTAATGAGGCTAAATTAGTTATGATTACACTATTTAATAAATGTCAACTACTCTATTTTGTTAACAAATGTGGAAAGTGTTAGAAAAATGGGTTCCTTGTTTAAATTGTCTGTGTGTGGTGCCTCCAGCTGGACGGAGGAGTGAACTTCCACATATTCACTACATAAAATTGTTTTATTCTAATGGGCAGGGCGGTCATTTGAACTTGAATAATTCATAAATCTGAGCCTGCGGTGCTGGGCAGTTGGGCCTTTTGGACCCGTGTTGTATAATGGGTTTAGTCCTCCTCAGGCGGGCCTGCTGTGCTCATTTAAAACTCATTAATGCCAGAGCAGGAGCAGAGAATACACCAAAGGTCTCTGCTGTGATCCGATTCTAAAGAGTCAACCTTTCATTTCTCAGGCCATAAAATGCACTTTCTCACCCCTCAGTCTGATATTTTTGCTTTATGCCAGGAGTCTGGTTGTATGAAATGTCAAAGCCATAAGGAGCTTTGTTCTTGTCTCAGGGACGAGCACAAATGTCGGACGATACAGTATTATTCAAAATGAACAATACAAAATACAATCCAGAGTAAGATAACGAAGAGGAGAAAGCATTAAAACATGGTTCAAAGCTCAAAGTCGACCCACACCATGAAAGTTGGAGAGCATCTTTAAAGAATATATGGTGTGATAGTGTGACTTTAAATCCCTCTGAAAAATAAAACTTGAAATGCCTCCATTTGTTAAACCCACTTTATAAATGACACCTCTGAGGGCACTTCTAATCAATGGAGCTCCCTCTGCTGTCACTGACAAAATAAACTAATGAAGTCCCTCGGCCCTGGAGATACTCTGCTCCTGCAGCGTGCGTGTTGTGAGCACAATTTGACCAAAGTCTGCTGATTCTTTATGGACTTCAACACCGCAGAAGGATTTTTATCTGTGATGCAGCAATTCAGGCAAAACGCAGACAGAGCATTTTTCAGTGCTCAGAGAACGTGAAGACGACTTTGGGCTAATGGATTCATGAAACAAGCCAGAATGAATAAAAGTATAACTATGTTTTCGATGAGGCAACAATGTTATAACTTGGTCAAAAGCAAAAAAAAGAACAGTTTCTTTTTGTGCCTAATGTGCTAACAAATCAAACAAACTATGGCTTTGTGACATCGCAAGGTGGAACAGGGCATCATGAGCTTTTTAGCTGTAGACAGACTAATATTAAGTTACTCCAATGTGTGAATGAAACAAAATACAACTCCAGGTGTGTTTTTGATGAAATTATAACGTGACTTAAACCTCACAACAGCTATTTTTTTTTTTAAACATATCCATCTCTATGCAGTAGGTGTTTTTTGAGAGTTTCTTCTTCTTCTCAGCAGCAAAACACCTGTAATTGCATAAATTCAAGGTACATAATGTAAGTTTAATGCCATACTGTGGAAAATTCAAAGCAAAAACACCTCATGGAGACAAGCAGGTGATGGACTGTCCACAAAAAAAGTTGCATGAGTCTGTGACAAGTAGGACATAACCATCTTAAATCACTCAAACAGGAATTAAAATGTCATTGCCGTGGTTTATAGTTCAGATGCAAGAAGGAAAATCAACATTTCTGTCGTAGCTCATTCTTAATTTGAAATGCAGCTGCCTTATGTGCCAAAGCCGCCATTTTGTGTCAACCTTGGAATTAAATGATGAGTTGTCATTACCTGAACAAATGAAGCTCTCTTTTATCTTCAGAACACTGAGGGGGGACGATACATTGGTAAAATTATATTGAGCAGACGTCGCTAAACATGAATAAACAGCTGAAACTTTTAAATGAGTCTAGAGTTAAACAATTAGGCAAAATTGAGCTGAAATTTTGAGCTTTCTACCGTGTTATAATGTTGCTCCCTCATCAAAAACATGACTGAAGTAGTTATACATAGGTTTCTTTAGTCTATTGTAATGTGAAAGAGGAATAGATTTGGACTCATTACACATGAAAGTGAAACTTATAAAACAAGTTAATATATTGTTTTATAACATTTGGCATTTTCAAAACATTAAAAGGTAACATGGCGATCTAAATATGTTATGTGTTAGCATTGAAAACTGTAAAGAGCTTTTACCTGTGACATAACAATCCTAGAACAAAAACAATGTTATTACAAAATTCTAAATATTCCAAGTATTAGAGTATCACAATACAGCAAAGTCAAATCTGCATATAAATATGTGCTCTTTAAATTTATTTTTGTTAAAAAAACCTCCAGGATTCAAAAATGCTGTTTGTTTTGTGACTATTCAATTCAATTCAATTCAAT
>KN501985.1:502-47237 GCA_000787155.1 Scartelaos histophorus | reverse complement strand
TGGCCCCCCGCCACCAACACACAGACCCCGGGCTACCTTTCTTCTCCCCACCGCCTCACCCGCCCCGAAGCCGCCAAATGAGGGATCGATTAGCGTTCTCCTTAACCGCGCTTAACCTTGGCTCAGTAAGCTAAGGCTACGCTGGCTGCTGACTTATATGGGAGGTACAGTGTGATAGTGATATGTGTGTTTTAATAATGTGCGTTTAGGGAGCAGCTCATTTGGTTGTACAGGAAGTCTCAGAGGGTCTGCAATTCAAGAATAATACTGTGTTATGGAGGGGAGTTATCAAAATTGAATGTATGTACTTGATAAGAGTTTCTTTGGGGTTTCAAGATTGTCTATTTACAGCAGGCTTCAGGGTTCATTCTTGTTTGGGGTTAACTTTTCATATATAACACAAGGAATTGTTTTCTGATTGTTTTTCTAGCATAGGGGGATCGGTCCTCTCCATTTGACCCTTCCATAAACACAATTGGAATAGAGCTCAACAGTGACCCTCTGCTTTGGTCGCAGAAATAAATTTTCCCATAGACATTTGGAAAAAATCAGGTATTAAGAGTCTAAAGGCAGAGTCTAACTAGCTACGTGTTAACTACTTTATAACAAGGTTGTTTTGAGCCCAAAAATCACATTTAAAATACAAGATTTGGCAAAATAATTTAATAACTTTGAAGTTTATATCATTCCAGACACAGATTTAAAATAAAATTACATAGTGGTCATTAGTTACCCCATAGCTGATTATACCTGAACAAACTTTCAAGGTTTTAATTTTGTATTTTTCTTAAAGTTTATGGAAAAATGAATGAGGAAATTTAGTTCCAGAACCATGTGCTGCGGTCACTGTTGAGCTCCACAGCAGGTCAGGAGCAGCAGCTTACGGGGACTGATCTCGAGATCTTAAGCCAGAATGTCCATCAAAAGTACCAATAAGAAAAGTTAAGTTGCTATGGAAACCAGAGTCCAAAAATCCACCATGGGGAACTTACATACTCCAAACAGAAAGGCACCACAAATTAAACTGGACCCCCTTGCTGCCACATTACAGTTGAAGATTATACTGTTCTTGACATTGCATCATTGAATACTGGTTGGTACCTGTTTCCAGATGAGTTCCCACTCTATTATTTTGAAAAGGTGACCTCATATTTTTCTCCGATGCAATCATTAGTAAGATTTTCCAAGATTTACAAAGTTAAAGATGGAATAATTCAAACTGATGAGCTGATTTGGGCTCAAAAAGCATTAGCTGATTTTGGCACTACTGACAAACAAAAGAAATGTGAAGATTGGCCAAGGGGATCAAGATCCTCTCACAGTGTTTGCTGGTAAAGGTGTTTATAATAAAAATGTTGACAGCCCATAGAGATTGGGAATGTTCACTCTTTGACATAGTACATAGACCACATGAAAATTGAGACTGGGACTAACCTTGGACTGAACCAGGACTATAACAAGACCAAATCAGATCATTTTTTAAACTAAACTGGGCTTAAAGCAGGACCCCACAGGAACAAGTGTGTAATCAATAGTTTTGCCAACATATTATTATCCTTAATATATAATTCAAGATCTTTTGTTAGCAGAAAGTGCCACATTATTATTAGTGATGTAATGGTATCCAAATCTCTCTATGTGACATTTTCACGATAAAAGCCTAATAATTGAGATTTTAAAGTGTTTAATAACTGTTATTTCTTCATATAATCTGCACTGACACAAAGGATCATGGTCTATGTAGTTCTCTCAGTTTTTTTTTTTTATTTTTTTTTTAGCTCATGCTGCACAATAACAATCAATTAGAGCTAAGAGATTAATTCAATATGTTATGATGGCCCATGACATTATTGTGAGATTTTTGATTATACAATATCATATTTTGTTACATCCCTAATTATTATACGTATAGCTGCTGTTGGCATAATAGTGGTAAGGTTTATTACTCTTTATATAGTCATTAGTTTATGTTCTTTTTGTACTGAATTTAAACAGTGTTGTCAGCACCAAAAACATTGTACTGCCCCCACATTTATCACTGGTTATTTAAAAGCGCTGCATTCATAACTACTGCTTTTCCACAACTAGTAATTTCACTCTCCAACAGAAGTCCTTTGTAATAGACCCATTCTTAACCAGTTTCCACTTTGACTCAAACAGTTCTTATATATTAGGGTCAATGTCATGGCCCCCAGCTGCCCCCACTGTACACCACTTTACCCCATTCCTAAAACGACAGCGCGTTAGCAAACCTCCAGGGGTCATTTTGCCGGGGTTAGGGGCTACAGGATGCCCAAATGAATTATGGGTTTTCTGACAATAGAGGGATGTCTGTCTATATCTTTAAAATCATGGAGGTCGCCCACTGCCCACCCTTGGGTCCGCCACAGCAGCCCGGCTGTAGAGTGGGGCTGCTAGGGGGAAAGAAAGGAGATTTTGAGGAGGAACAGTGGCGTGTCTGTGCCGGGTCTGCCCGTTAGATTGGGGTCCCGGAATTGCGCACACAGTGTTTTGACCCCTGGGCTTTCCTCGCTGACCCCCGCCCCCTCTGCTGATAAGACGCCCCAGCCCGAGGGTCCAGTGCACGCACTTGGTTGCTTGCTATGACGCAGGAGGGGGAAAGGGGAGGGGGGGGAGAGAGGAAGGGAGGGGGAAAGGCGAGGAAGTCAGTCATTCAGTGATGGAGAGGCCACGGACATCAATGAGAAAAGTGGAAATGTCAAGTTAGGAGCAAGTGGCATTTCAGGGGCAAGCACTGAAAGCTGATACAAGGGCGGTTTCATTTGAAAATATCACACAATACACAAGACGTCGAGTGGAAAAAGTTAGTTAGTCAGTAAAAAGTTATTATTACAATTATTATGTTTTTCATATGTAAAATAAATAGCAATTCTGCAGTCAGCCATAGTATTATTGAATAAATGTATAATACTATTTGCAAACAATTGCACAATAACAATACAAAGCATTTTAAATATAAAATATCTAACAAACTTCTATGTGGACAGCATTTAAAACACAAAAGCATATGTAGGAAGAAGGGGGGCCCTGATACTATAGTGTATCCTTGATATTGACAGAATGTAGTGATTCGGTTCACTACTTTTATGTCTATAATTTGAAGACTGATGAATGTCTCTGTGTTTTTCATCATATTCTCTATGCTTTTCCATCTTCCATACAAGCAAATTAACAGCTAGAGTTACAGGCCTTAAGTCAGTCAAACCACTCATTTATAATAGCATTTTGTAAGATCCAATAAAACTCAGATTTTAGCCCAACCAATAGCTGTGGCCTTCAGATTTTAGAGTGTGATGTCATGCTCTCAGTTGGGGGCAAGAGACAGATTTCCCTATTGATTACATTGTGCATTGTGAAATATTGAATATGTAAATTAAGACATATTGTACCTGTATTGTATCATTTCTATTAGTGATTAAACCCAAGAACTCACTATTTAGCAACAAAAACACAATAATAAAAGCTTTTTTTAGCTGCCCCCATCTGTGCATGATATTATTGGCCTGTAGAACGCTGTGATGTCATCTGAAACCCCAGCAATAAACACATGCCAATATTTCCTAGTCTACTATTTCATACCCAACGTGGTCCTACTTTTAAGAGTTTATTTGGAAGAATGCAGTATGTATTTCTCTTGCTTTGACATCTGGTACATTATATTACTACTACTTTATGGTCTGACAGATACAAACACAAACTCTATCAATTCAACACTGCATTTGCATATACCCAGACTTTCCACTTTGTATTGAGTTTTATATTGGCTTAAGTGGTCCAGTGGAACACCACCCATTACTCTTCCCTCATTCTGACCTGTCTGGATGTTGGCTCACCTTTGGTCTGGTCAGCAGCGTCTGGGCCAAAAGCCTCGTGGTCTGCCCCCCTCCCCCCTCCTCTCTCCTTGTTGGAGGTGGAAGAGGGGGGGGGGCAGGTGGGTGGCTGACATTTCCGGGCCTGGCTCTCCCCTCTCTCCTGCAGTGGGTCCCAGGACAGGCTGATGGATGGGTGCTGTTTATGAAGCGGGTGCCACCTCCGTGATCGATCAGGCCCAGGTCAGTGGTGCCGCTCCTGGACCGTGAGTCTATTACACAGGATGAGATGAAAGCTGTAATTACACTTAGACTTGTACAGCTGACTGGAGCTCTCTACACGCCGATGGTTGTACAGTTATGTGGATTTATGGACGTTTTGATACTGTATATTGAGCTAATAAACTTTGATTTTTATGACAGAGACTGATGGCTTCCAAGGGGAGCGTCTGGGTTTAAGAGGAGCGAAGATTTTCTGAATGGGAAGAGCAGCTGTTGTCAGTTTAAAAGAGTTTATACACTGGAAAAATGAATACATATTTTGTCTAAATAAAAGTGGGATTCAATAGGCTATAGCTTACCACAAATTAAAGTGCATATATGACAGGTCAAACTACACATTTGCAACACAAGATTTATGTTTGAGAAATCCCTCAGTCTTCCAGGTAGGATCCATGGCAAAGGAGAAATTCAAATCTGTAAACTGGACATACGTTTTTAAGATTTAACAAAAAATCTTGTGTAATATTTGTTTTTTTGAAGTTACTACCTGTTTGGACAAGGGCAGCAGATGTGACTGGCACTTGGCAACCATACTATCAACAGGAGCCAATACTTGTCTAAATGACACAAAAATTATGTTTGGACTAATAAAAATAAATGATAACACCTTTATTTTGTTAAATGAGGATCTAAACTGCTAGCAAAATGTGTACCTATAGTGAATAAATTGTGCCTTGCTATTCAGAACTTAAAGTGCAAATGACATTTCTTATGGTTGTTCTAATTATTACTTGGTTTGGGTTAGTACCTGTAGTAAATATTTATCAGTTTTATATCAGTCAAGTAGCAGTTTGTGGATAAAGTATAAAAAACCAGGAAGTAGCACTGAGTTGTAAAATGGAATCCATCTACCTTTGTCCTTAACACTGAAAATTTCACCCACAATTCTGACATTATTGCCATAGGATTCATGTTTTTCAGTTTGTGTCTTGTCCAATGTCTGATGTCCTTAAAAATACCAATTTGTCATTCAAAACTTTTAACAACATATAATTTATAATCGTTTACATTATATAGAAGGCCAGGACCATTGTGCCATTTATTCACTAATAGATGGAAAGATTTAAGTAAAAGCCAAATCAGCTAATGTAATGTATTGAACACGTTATTACAATATGAAATCCATGCCTTTGCCTGGTTAGTTTAAATAGAGAGCACCAAAATGGAGATTTAGATAACTGTTGTGAACTGCTTGTCCCCTCAGTTGTGGATCTCAAATGGTGGAGAAGGGCTTCTGTGAAATTTGATGTACAAACTGAATATGATCTGCAAAAGTCAAGGGCTGTGTCTTTGAAAGATGCAGCCCACAGAAGAGTGTCCTTCAGCGGATGTGGACGCTGTGTCTTCACATCTGTGGTGTATATAAAAAAGCTACATCCAGTGTTTCTCACATCAGTTGGAGTGCACAAGATTAAAGCAGATAAAAATAAAACAGAATTCAGGAGTAATGGAGAAGGTCTATCCTAAAAATATTCCCAATTAGTACCACAATTTAAACAAACATAGCTTTTAAATAGTCTCAAACCTGGATTTTTACCATGGGGTACTTTTATAAACACTTTGAAGTACACATTATAAATATACAAACTGTGAATTTATTTTAGTTTCTTTATTATTACAATAATTTCTTCTATTTGTCCCTTCAGTGTATTTTTTGCAGTGAATTATAGAACACTGATACCACCTACTGGCAGCTAAGCAATATACAAAAAAAAAAATAAAATTCTGTGCACTTGCTTATGTACAAAGTGATAAAATTACATCAGGAAATTCAGATATTTTTATTTCAAGGAAACAAAATGATTAAATATAGCACAATGTAACACTATTTGTTGACTCAACCACTGCAAGGAAACTGCCAGTCAAATCCTCTGGGGTCAGCGCTGCCTCTTTGCTTCAAACTTGTAAACAGCTGCAGAATTTTTGGTCTCATTTTTTACCTTAATCTTCTTTCTTTTATCCTGAATGAAAAATACATATATTAACGTCTGAAAGTTAATATTCCAGTTAGTCATCTTGTCTCACCTGCAGGTCTTTTCTGGTCTGAATTTTTTCACTAATGACAAACATCTTCTTTTCTCTGTCTATCCTCTGGCCAAGGATTTTATACTGGTGCCTACGTTGTTTACTTAGTTTCTGTGGAAAGAAATATTCAAACACATTAATATACATTATGTTATATATTATTATTCACATGGTTGGGGCAGTGCATGTTAATGACCATTCATGACACAAATGCAAACACGCCTAGGGCTAATTCCCAACTATTCACACATTCACACTCAAACACACACGTATTGAAAGAGCAGTTTAAAACACTGGAGGCAAGGTGAAGTGTCTTGCCCAAGGGTACAGCTGCAATATGTGCAGGTGAGAGCCAACCTTTGCATTATGGGTGAACCTACTGTGCCCTTGAGTGAGTATTTTTCCTTTCCTTTTTTTTTTTTTTAAATTACCTCCACAGTTTTAGGATTTACAGCTCCTTGGACGCGTTTGGTTTTCAGCGTGTCTATAGTTGGCCGGTTGAACACTCTGTCCACCAGCTCAGGCATAGTGTTGAGGTGGGTCGCCAAATCAAATGACTGCACTATAATACAAAAACAAAAACACTGAATTGATCTTGAATCAGGAGGAGAGGTCATTTGCAAATCAGGAACTGGAAAGATAGAAGCCCAAGAAGACAACTAAAATTGGTACCTTGTTTCTTTGAATCAACAAAGAATGTGTGCTTGTTTTTTGGTTTTTTGTATGCATCTAGAAGATGAAGCTCGCCTTTTAGCCTCTCAATTTTCTGAAAAGTACAGTATGCATTTCAGTAAAACAAAGCATCAGATATTACTTACTGGGTTTGCAACAAGAACTGAACTCACCTTAGCTTCTGCAACTCTCTTCATTTCTATGTATTTGATATCCTGTGTCCGCATCATCTTCTTCTGTTCCTCTGTCATCTCTTCATCATTGGATTTCTTTTCTACGTGTACTCCATCCTACCATAAACATAAGTATAGATTTGAGACAGACTGCAATGGCTGATCAACAGCAGAATAACTGCTATATTGTTTCCAACCTTCAGCTGAGAGTTGATCATTTTAAAGTAGAACTCATCGGGATTCTTGTCCTGGGCTTTCTTTCGCAAAGCAGCAAGTGTGTTCTGTTTCTTGTGATAGTCACTGTAGAAAAACACACAAATAGTCTTTTATGTTACTCTGTACCTGAAAACAATGTAGGACATATTGATAATATGTTAAAGGGTGGGATGAGATACAATTTCCACAAGATGAGAGGAGAAACAAGCTTGGATCCATGAGAATGACTGACTGTGATTTAGTTTCCAATGTTGGCCTCACAATATTTTTGTTGTCATTCTATCATTACATTTTTGAACTCATCAACGTGTAGCCCTTGACAATACAACTCAAAAGCAAACACATGATTAAAATAATAATTATGTGTACAATCTGTTGGTAAAATAGTTTCACCTCTCCAATAAAGTTTCGAAAAAACTACAATAATAACAACAACAAACAAACGGACAAAAAAACTATAATTGAGTATACCGAGATGCTTCAACATCGCCCATCCCCTTTATCCAAGCTTACTTAACTCAGACCAAGAAGTTCAAGAGTAATGATATGTTCTAAGATGCAGAACTCATTTATCCGTAGGTACAAAAGTGTACACATTTAATCAACTTACTCTGCTCTAAGTTTGTAGTCTTTCTTCTTCTCCAACAATCCCAGATGTTTTCGAAAACCAGGCTATTGATGGGAAAAATAACATAGTAAAGTAAGTTGACATTACAGCTCTTTGTAGGCATTTATCATTTATTTACATTGACCAGAGCTAGCATGCTAATCAACAACAAACCTGAGATCTTTCATGATGGTTTCTTTGTCGGGATTTCAACGCTTTCCTGAAAGACGACATTTTGCCCAACGCTTCCGAGAACTTCGAGTACAAATGAAATAATTTATGTCAGTTCCTAGTAAGGATTTCTAAGCATTTCCAGTCCTCTGCAGCTCTGTGCTATCCTGATGCTGTGGCACACGTGGATTTCACTTCCTGCCCGGTGTAATTCCTCTCCGCAGATTCGCCACATAAATATTCAGGTTAGCGTTTATAAATGTAATTGATGTATAGTTCTAGTACTTTAATAAATCTGTGTTTCATGTAGTGTAAGCTAAACGCAACAATTAATACTATCAGTAGTTTAAAAGCGCGACTATTTGTCCCCTGTAATACTTATATTGGACACTAGGGGGAAGCGCAGTATTACTTTTTTGATACAGCTGAACTAAATCTCGTCTCTTTCACATCTTCGTTCACCTCTCATGATGTTAAACGTTCGGGACACAGGCATTAAGGCTATAAACATATGTTGCAATCACTTACCCATTTTGATTACACTGAGGTTTCCATGCAACAATGAACGTATTTAAAAGATCAGCAAGATGAGCATTTTCCCTCCAAACATCCAAATGATATAAGACTTGAAAATATGTAACTTTTTTCCATGTTTCCCAGTTTATTCTAGGTTAAATTTGATGATGCTTTGTGTTTTCTGGTGAAGGGTATATCCCCTGCTTTTCTTTATGGATACAGTATCGTCATTTATTCATGCATTCTTACTGTGAGCAGGGTCGCCTCTCCACAGACCTGAACTGTAATTTGGCCTGGTAATATCAGCTGCTTGTTTCCTTAGCGATAGATAACTTTAATGCCATACTGATGAACAAATACTCAAAGCAGGTGTCAAACCCTAAAACAAAGGCCACACAGTGCACTTTTAAATCGATATTTTGCCTTTTGAACATATATTATAAGAAAATGTACGGCTAGAGATAGGTCGATACATGGCCGATATTTGCCCTATTTAGCGTACCTCCTATCAGCCATAAGTCTTTACTAGAGGCCGATATTTTGTTTGGCCCAAACAGCTGCCTAAATATCCATGCAAAATATATGCATAAAGGTTCAAAAAAAGGGTGCTGCAATAATGTGACTACACTAGACTCTATACAGTTTGAGGCCAGTTATACAGTTTCAACATTTTTATTCTGTAATTTGGGGGAAACCTAAATATATTGGCTTAAAAATGTCCGCAGAGCTCATAAGCCATTAGTTTGTCTGGATCAGTATTGGCATCGATCATGAAAAAAAAACATATTGTTCGTATCTCTATTTATAGCTTGCCCTTTTATCCATCTGCATTGCCTTTCTAAATGCTATCTTCTTTCTAGGGAGCACTACAGGAAGTTTCAAGGCGATGGGGTCATCTCTTCTCTGGGGAAATACACCATCCTCTTTCCAACACGGTTTTTCAAGCAAGGAGCAAAAAGAAGGCACCACTCAGTCTCCTAATCTCCTCCAGTCTCCCAGCCTTCTGAACACGTGAAAAGAGAGGTACGCCGAGCAGTGGTGGAAAGGAACAAGGTAAAAGTAGTAGTTCTGCAATGAAGTAAAGTGCAGATACCTACATACTTATATATACTTATATATTATACTTAAGTACAGTTTATAGTGGTTACTTTTACTTTTACTTCACTATGTTTGAGATATGCATTTTCTACTCCACTACATTTTTGAACAATAAAGTATTTTTTATCACTGATGAAAAGGCTGAGGGTTTAAAAAAAAATCAAGTTCATTATTTGAGAAAAATATACAGATAAAAATAGTTACAAAATAAACTGATTTATTTCAAGCCCTCAAAATCTGCACTAAATACTTTGACTTTTTCCTCTTTAAAGGTGCATTGTGTCATTTTTCTTCTGGAGGGTCTGTCAAATGCCTTTCTTCATGGAGATGTTATTCCTTTGTCTGGAATGTTTCACAGTATGGCATTAAACCATTCTGTCTTCATGGAGACCAAACCAGACCAAGTTACAGGTCAGATCTGTGGAGAGGCAACCCTGCTCACAGCCAGAATGCCTGTTTTTCTAATTAACTAAATGTGAGGTAGAGCTGTTTAAAGTCACACTGCAGAACATTCCAAGCAGAGCAAAGACGTATCTCTAGAAACAAGCAGGTACTTTTTTCACATTTTGATATCTGTACTTTAACTTAAGTAACAATATTGAGTACTTCTTCCACGACTGACACAGAGTGATATTCCACCACTACACAGCCATTTTCCCCCCTCGTAGCAGCTCCCTAACCCACCAACCAACCGCCAGGAATGTGCTTTATATGTGTGAGATTTCGCCCGGCACGCTGGATGTTTTGTGGGTGATGAGGTCTGTGAATGGGCTCAGTGTTTCCACATTATGTCATAGGCCTGTTTATCAGTCTACTGTCTAATCATTGCCGTGAAGGTTTTGAGCCTAAGGTCCAACTCTCTGTATACTATAACATGTGTTTAAACCAGCACACTCAAAGAAGCGAGCCAGGATTTACGGGTTAAAAGTTGTCTGCATTTCAACTTAGCGGAGTCTTTCCTGTTTAGAATTGTATTAATCATTAAGAGTGTCATGCTTGAGGAGCCACATGAGGTTGGTGCAGTAGTTGAGGGTCATTATGAAGGCCATGATGCAAACTGCATACGCAAGAATAGATTTTACTGTTCTAAATTTAGTAGATCAGGTCAAGAATCTGAGTTAAGGAACTACCATAAATACTACTGACCATATCTCGGTGAATCTGGACATTGGACACTTAAAGGGTCCAGATTATACTATTTTCTAATCTATGTTATAATGTTGTTTCTAATTGTAAACATGTCTGGAGTTATGTTTTGTTTAATTCTTAGACGCACAAATCTTGTCCTACCTTGTGATGTCATGTGGTAATACAGGAAGTGCTCCACTGTGTTCTTAAACTCCCTACATCTTCACTAGAATCATTTGGATAAATTTGGAAATGCCCATCTCTACTGAACAAAATGTTATAGATAGAAACTATCACTACATGACATCACAAGGTGGAGCAGAGCATTTTAAGCTTTAGAGATGTACCCAGACTTATTATTTAGGACTACTCAAACCTGTGTCAATTGAAAAGAACACAACTATGGGCTTGTTTCCGATGAGGTAACAGCATCATACCTTGACTTAAAACCCACAACAGTCAAATTGGCATAATATAGGACCTTTAATGAAATGGCTGACAGAAATATGCAGTCATATCATTTACTACGGGTGTGCTAATGTTTGTATGTCTGTACTCAAAGTATGAGAGAACTTACTTACTTGTTGAAAGGTAAAATTCTTGTGGATTAGCCTTCTAGCAATCCAAATATTTTTAATGAAAGAATAGTGGCTAAGAATTTAGCTCCAGGTGTTAAATGAATCCCCCTCTCTGTCGGTGACTTGCCAGGTGCATTATGTGGGCTCCCCAGGTGTTGAAAGTTGTAGTTACATCTAAATTGTTGCAATAAGATTAAGTTGCCATGGTACAGAGCAGACTATCTTTCTATTATTTCAGTTTTCTTTTATATTATTAGCACTAGGCACTTTCAATAACCAGTAGATTAAACTGACAAAAATGATATAACAGTAATTTATTTAAGTATCAAATGTAGAAAGTGTAGAAATATTACTTTACTGTTATTTAGAAGTTTAAAACTCACTTTTTTCCCATTTTCATTTTTTATCAACTGAGATATACACGATATTAACATTTTGCATGTCTTTAGATCACCCATCCATTTTCTTCTGCTTATATGGGGTCGAATCATGGGGGAACAGAAACTCCCAGACGTACCTTACCCCAGACACTTCCTCCAGCTCCTTCATTAGGACTCCAAAGTGTTCCCAGACCAGAGATGGAGATAGTCCCTCTGTCGTGTCCTTGGTCTTCCCCGAGGTCTCCTCCCCGTGGGACATGTCTGAAATATCTCCCCAGGGACGCGTCCGGAACAGATGCCTGAGGCCACAGCATCTTCAAAACTACATAAACAATATTTTTGTTACTTTGGTAGTTTGCCCACCTCTAAGTAAGACCAACCTATAGAAACGGATGCATTGGATGAACATGGTCTCATGCTACATTTTCTATGGATGCACCGATACAGATGCTGGTGCCATGATGTTGGTTCAGATCCTGGTTGGGCCTTTAATTGAATCTCATTATGTTTGAACTTTTGTGAATACAAAGTGGTTCAGTAGTGATTTGAAGGATAAGTAACACTTCAATAATATAAGTGGATCTCTTGTGTAATAAGTTAACGGTGTTTTGAGGAAATACTAGTGTTGGAAACAGAACAGAAAAGCTGGATTGGTGCATGTATAACATTGTCCTATTACTAATACCAATACTTTACCATGATAACACATTTGTAATATAGGGCATCCCTGAGATGAAAATCCAATATTTACCACAGATTGTATCACTATCTACCAGAATTCCCTAGAAGTACAAACTTGGGCAAGAGTTTGTTGGTAGGAATAGGAACAGATAAGAATGCCCTTTTGTGCAAGCTCTGTTTACTTTTCTCTAGTACAAGTGTCCGAATACCAGTGCAGACACTCTCAAGGCTTTGGCATGTCCATCCAGCACCACATGGCTGGCCTCCATCTGAGCTGTATCCCCTTCGCGTTACACCAAACATGGATTAAATAATTCAGAGCTAAGCCTTTAAAAATGTTGGTAGCGGCTACTCCCAGAATGCCTTTCCAAATTCTTCCCCCTGCCAGCTGTCAGCAGAGGACTAGGTGCAGTTCTGGGTGGGATTCTCACTTTAAGCTTCTGACCGCGGACTCTTGTAAAACAAAACTCATCTACGATTAAGTGCTCGCAAAGTGCTTATTATCCCGGCTGGAGATTTAAAATATATTAGTGACTTGTTTTATATATACTGTGTAATCGAGGCCGTTCAGCGGAGTCAAGAAGTGACTCTCGAGTGTGCTGGGGAAGAGCTGTTATCACCCATTGAAATTAGACTATCTTATCTTGGTACTTTTACTTAAAGCTGCACTTTGTACCTTTTGGGTAGGGGATTCATCACCTTCTTGTTTCTATGGAAATGTCATTGCTCTACTTGGAATGTTCCACAGTATGAAATTAAACAGATCTACCTTACATTGGTGGAAGTTTAGAAAAGTAGAAAAGTACAATATTTAAGTACAATTTTTAGATATCTGTACATTACTTTCAATTTTACAGTGGATATTTCACTACATTTGAGAATGTGTAGTTGTACTTTCTACTCTACTACATTTTAAATCTGACATCTACTGAAATAGCTGAGATATATTTTTTAGCACATTTAATTTGAGTTGTTGTCCAGCATTGAGCAAAGCAAATACACAAAAACAGCTTGAAAAATTAAAATTTAGAAAGAAATCATTTGAATCACTTAAAATCAGTTTAATTCTTTATACAAATCACTACTCTTTTCATCTTTTAATTGTTCTAAAAAATTCTGCAAAATACTTTTATTCAAGTAGATATGTTCATTTTTGTGTACATTATGTAAATTTTTTTACTTGAGTAATCTTTTGGCCCTGTATTTATACTTAATATACTTATTTATACTTATTTATAATATACTTAATATACTTATTTATACTTATACTTACTTATACTTATTTAAGTAACAGAATTAAGGACTTCATCCACCACTGGCGCTATTACTCAACTACACAATCATTTTCTCCCCGTGTACCCACCAACCAACTGGCAAAAATATTCTTTATATGTGTGAGATTTTGCCCAAATATAGATTATATTAGTGAGTTGTTTTATATATATACTGTGTAATCGAGGCCGGGCAGTGAAGTCAAAAAGTAGCTCTCAAGTGTGCTGGGGAAAAGCTTTTATCACTCATTAAAATGAGAGTATCTTCCATGGTGTAAGTACTTGAAAATGGCTACTTAGGAGTCATTAAAAGTCTGGGGACGGCTCCTGAATGCTGCCAAGACAAGTGTGAGACTGTTCAGATGGACAGATGCTAAAAGTGAGATGTGACCATATTTGGAGAATGTTGGACAATGTTAACATTTCAGGAAGCCCGGGAGCTTCCAGGATGCGCAGTATCACTATTTTTAATCATGGATAGTGGCTGCTCGCTATTTCAGCTGGTAGACAATAAATGAAGTTTGAGTTTTTAATTCACCTTTTCTCTCTGTTCTGCAGTATTAATGTGGAACTAGCAATATAGTTTTAAAAGTTAAACCTACCACAGGCCTGTCACTATGCCAAAAGTTGAAACAAGATACATTGGTACAGAGAAATGTGATAAACGAAAATACTTGAGAGAAAAGGAGAGAGAGCTTTTGTGGTGTCACCTGCCTAGAGACTACAGACAGAAATGAACATTTCTTTGCAATAATCTGGCATATTTACACTGCAATGTTGTAGATGTTCATTAATATGCACTGCCCCTATTAAATAAAAGAATAAATAAATACATAGAGAGATACTTTATTGATCTTGAGGGACATTCAACTAAACTTCAACAAAGCCCTTTTTTTGATAGACCATATCATTAAAAGTATAATGTATTTTAGCATCTACAGACCAAAGTATGTACTCAAGTAGAAGTACAAATACTGGAGCAAAAAAAACCCCCAAACCCTCATATAAAAGTAAAGGTATTCCATGCACGTGAATAGTAAAAAGTATTCATTTGTTATATTCCGCTACTGACAATAAGCTGATATAGTAATCAGTGTGACAGGCCTAAGCTACCCGTGACAGCCCTCATTATGTGAACTGTGGGCTGCTGTTGTGTTTGAGGAACTATAATTCACACCACACACACCCTGTGCACACAATACACTTAGTGACAATAGAAACAGTGATTACACGGGAGTATATTTATCATTTTTGTAAGTTTAACATGGATGGGTGGTTGTAATTAAGCCATAGACTGTATATAAAAATGACCATAGCTAAGCACTGCGTTCCAAATGGGAAGTGAACATGGGGACGCTTCTGGTTCCATCAACTTTGGCTCCAATTGACTTTACATTGAAAAATAGTCACCTCTGTAACTGCTGCAGTGAGCTTCATCATGTTGGTCTTAAAATGTTTGTATTAACTCACTCAATATGATCCTGTTTTTATGTTGCTATTTTATAAATTAACCTTGTATGTATTGATCACCCCACACTTTCTATCTTTTGCACACTCATTTTCATTATATTATTACAACTAATTTAAATCCATCTGTACCTATTACTGTAAATGTGATCAGGAGTTTCAGATTTTGGAGTAAAGTTGCAAGAAGTTAAGTTTCATTTAGCTGAGCATGACAGTTATCTAACACAAATATTCACACAAACAGAAAACAGATGTACTTTATTGCCGACTTATTATCTCAACTGTAGCTTCTCTATGGAGCTAATGCCCATGCTAACCTTCTGACCTGCTGCACACAGAGATGGCCTTCATGTGACAGATATAAAAAGAAGAGAAGTGAGCTGTTTTCTTTGAGGGCTCATTACTTGATGTTAGCTGTGATGCACAGAAGCACCTCTCTCTAATTTACTGCAGCAGTGTGACGGAGGGACAACGCCTCACAGGCTAAAATTAGAATTCATAATGAAGGCTTTGAGGGGCCGTGGAGACACTGGTCTGTCACAGGACCATCAAACATGGGTCATATGTTACAAGTTATTTGAGGCCAGAGACAAGGAGTACACGTATGTAAGTAATTACGTAAATATGATAATGTTCAAGCTATAGTTCGAAAACCTGCTGAGAACAAAGTTTGTCTATAAATGAGCTTATTGACTCATGTGAGTTTCAACCATGTTAGAATTACCGAATCAAAAAGTACCTGGAGTTGTGTTTTGTTTCATTCACACATAATAATCTATAATCCTTTATCGTCAGTCTGTCTACATCTCCAAAGCTCAAACTGCTCTGTTCCACCTGGTGATGTCATGGAGTGGTAGTTTTTGAATTAACTGCTACTTTTTATTTTCAGTTCTAGTGAAAGTTTATGGAGGTTAAAAAGTCAGTAGCGCATCAGAAAATAAAATAGGCCTAAATAAATACATAAATACAAAACAGCCACGGTACCTTTTCTATTACTGTAATCAGATTACAACCTAATCTTATGACTTAACTCTGAAATAATTTACCTAGAGTAAATTATATTTAATCAATGGAACCGTGTGGGATAAACATGTAAACATGGAGACAGATACAGATCAAAACCAAAAGGTCATCAGACATAATTGGTTTCTGAAGGACTATGCATGTGGACTCTGGTTAAATAACAGGAATGTTAATTAGTGGAAAATTTCATGCTTTTTATATTTTTTTTTCTTTAAGTGTAAGTTTTCTTTTTTCATTCAAATCAGTAATCAAATGACGTTCATTAGGTTACTTTTAGTCGAGGTAATCGGCTGTCACTATCACATTAATTTTACAACGAACATATATATACTATATATACTGTACTATATATATGGTATACTATATACCATAGTTTAGTTTCTCATGGTGCAGGGGCTGTCTTTTTATATCACCCTGTGTAATCTTCTCTGTGTGGCTACTGGAGGCAGATGATTTCTTCATGCTGTTGAAAAAGTCCAAAATACATTTGATTGAAAGTAAAGTTCACTTTCTAACTAATCTAACCGTGTTTCACTGTATGGCATTAAACCTGCTTTTATTTATTCAGTTACAGATGTTTTAATTGCTTATGGAATAGGTTAAAAACAGGTATCCTTACTGTGAGCAGGGTCGGTAGATGAATTAATTGACACACTGCAAAGCAAAAACATCTCCATGTAAATAAAGTGATGGAACCTTCACCAGAAATGTTACATAGAGCTTCTTTAATTGTGATGTATGTATGAATGCAGGGCCCATATTACGCAATATTCTGATCCATGTTACAGTGTTGTTTCCTCACCAAAATCATTGTGTTTTGTTTCACTCACACATGTTTAACACACAAACCCTGCACAAACCCTGCACATTTAAGATGAAACTCTCCTGAACAGAGTTAACAGTAGCTGTTAAACCACTTCAGAACATCACCAGGTGCAGCAGACCTCTGTGACCTTTGGAGATGTAGACAGACTAATAATAAAGAATTACTCAAACATGTGTGAATGAAGCAAAACACAACCCCAGGTATGTTTTTGATGAGGCAACAATCTTATAATATGACTTAAAGCTCACAAGAGTCAATCTGGCGTAAGACGGGTCCTTTAAAACAATCTCGGTAATGTTTTTCAGTTACGCCAAACTTAGCCTAATCATTTACATAACCAAGACATTTTCACAGATTCTTGGCTAGACTCATTTTCAGAATAATAAACCCAGTCCCCGGCGCTTCTGTCAACAGCACAGCCATTACTACTGCAGACTTACACTGATTAATGCTACTGACTCAAATTATGTCATGCCCAAATATCTCCAAATATGAGCCTTGCCAGCTGCATGGGAGCGCGTCACTACCACCTGTCGAGGCATGGCAGAAGAATCTATCTAATAAAATAAACCAGGGAAAGTCTTTTGCGCAGTTACCAAATAGTACTAGTAATGTTAAATGTTAGCCGTCCAGGAAAGAACACCAAATGAGCCCCAGCTATGTTTTGCTATTACCTCACCTAGCAACTGGTCTAGCTCTCCATTCATTCTCTGTTAGCAGGTTTCATAAGGTGTTACCTGAGGCCAGAGCAGCTCGTGGTCTGTTATATTTGGATTAAAATTGAGCACTTGTCTAAAATGTCACATAGTTTTCCATTTGGATCCAGATCTGATGATTCAGTTAGTGGTAATTTAATTGTGCTATGACATATTTGTATGTAATGTCTATTTGTTGTCTATTGCAGAGTCTTGATGTCTAAAACAAGTTTATACAACGCTGCTGCTGCCGGTAATTGGTACATTTATGTATTTTGCTGTTTTATTAGTTTTACTTCATTTTGGGCATGGCCAATAGTTAAATCCCACAATGTCCTATAATCATTTACTTTTAGGTCATGCATTGGCCTATTTCAGATTTTCCACAGTCCATCAAGTTCAAACATTTATGGGGAATTGGAGCAAAGAGAAAGCAGCAAAAAACAAAACAAAGGACACTTCTTTTATTCTCATCACATTAAAGGCGTGCTCTGTAACTTTTCTGGTGAATGATCCAAGTCCATCACCTGCTTATCTCCATGGAGATGTTATTGCTTTGTCTTGGACGTTAGACAATATGGCACATAGACAGTATGACATAGCTAACCCGCTATCCGCTGCATTCCAAATAGGAAGTAAGCATGGGCATGCTTCCAGCTCCACTGTCTCCAGCTCCAATTCACTTTGTATGACCTCCTGTCTGTAACTGCTGCAGTGTGCCTTGTCATTTGGTTTTAAAATGTTTTTTTTTACCCAACTTTACATGATTCTGGTGTTTTTATTTCACTTTTTTGTCTGTAAATCTATTTCTATTCCTATTCCTAATAAGGGACTCTGAATTTGCTCCTATAGCTGCTAGCCTCTGTGAGCTTCATTTGACTGGAGCTGAATGCTCTGGGTGATGTCACTCTCCTAGTTCAGTTCTAATCTTTATGCAGTCTATGGTTTGGCATTAAACCTTTCTCCCAGGAGACACGCAAGTATTGCCACCTGGCCAAGTTACAGTCAGATCATCTTACTGTTTTCAACAAAAACATGACTGAATCAATGCCAGACAGGTAAGTTAATGCCACACTCTGAAACAAATCAGGCAAAGAAAAAATATCTCTCTGGAGAGAAGCATTTAGCAGACTATGAGCCTGAAAATGCAGAGTGGTAAAATACAGCACAGAGTGTGTATTGGTTAGTTTGTATTATATGATATTATGTTAACTGCAGTTAAGCAGAGGCCTAGCTATATTTGAAGTAGGCTGCCATAAAATCAGCTAAAATGGCCCATTTGTAATAATAGACTGTATAAAGAAGTGGACTAAGGGAGTGTGACATCACCCACAGCATTTGGCTCCAGTCAAATGAAGCTCACAGTGCTAGAAGTTACAGGGGAGTTGCAAAGTACAAGTTCCAAGTTCAAAATTAGGAATAAGAATTGATTAATGGACAAAATAAAAATGCCAAGATCATGTAGAGCAGTGCAGTAATAGAAACACAGTGAATACAGCATAGCAATGTTCAATACAAAGCGAACTGGAGTCGATGGAGTTGGAGGCACAGTCATGCTCAGTACCTGTTAGACATAGCAAACCTGCTAATCACCATGCTGCTATTTATCTATACTGTCTATGGTTATAATTCATGAATTCGCCTATTCCAGTGTTGTAACCACCCATTCAGATTTATAATAGAGTAATAAGCCAAAACAGGACTCAAACAGGACAGATGCATAAGATAACATCTGTGCTTTTATTGAAAACGAATTGGAAAATTGAATGATAATTAAAGGTAGAGACAGAGCCGGCGCAAAAGGCCCCTCATGAGCGCAGTCCGTGCGCAGCCAATAGCCCTGATTGTATTAGCGCAAAGTGGACTGGAGTCACCGGGCCCTCGCTGCCTGGACTTGACTCGTTTGAAGTGGCAGGAGACAGAGGGAAGAGAGGGAGGGAGGAATGCTTTTAGGGGGGCGGGATCTTGTGACTCAACGTAGTCAACTTCCTCCTGTAGTGGGACAAAGTAACCGGCAAACGGCATCACTCTTCTCCAAAGCGCTTTGACTTACGCGCGGAACAATCCACAACAAAGTTTTCTGGAGCCGCGACTTGATCCGTGCGTAAACCCGACGTGTGGTGCACCGGAGACGCGCAACCGGACCCTGGCAACTTTACCTACACCGCTATCCTGGTAGGACCTTTTTACGCTCTTTGTCGTGTTTTTACTCTCAGCTGCTGTCCAAAAAGTTATTTAACACTTGTCGTAACACGAAGTAGAAGAAGTTGTCTCTGAGTGAGGCTCATGTTGGCGTGGTAAAGTTTTTCTAAGATTGAATGACACACAGATGGGCTTTTGAATGGAGAATGCCCTGACACAGGCTTAGACAACTGCAGTGGTAAAAGTTTGGTGGGTTCGTGAGATAAATGAACCACTTTTGTTAAAACTTTGCCTAATCTAAATCTCAAAGAAATTATTGTTTGGCTTTTAGTGTATGTTATACTTTTTGTACCATTTTAGAATCATATAGATGCACTTAAAGACAGGCATTTTTTTCTCATTGTGAAATTGGATAGAGCATTGTCCATCATCATTGTTATTTATTATAAAACGATTTATATGCATACTTTTTTCTTAATCTTTCTTATTGTAATTTAACATTGCAAATCTGTGTTTTCTTGACCCTTAGCGAACTCTAGCCATGTGCTATACAGTTTTGCTGGATTCCCCTTAGCCATGTGAGCTGGACTGCGATTGGCTGAGAGCTCCATCCTCTTTACTGTCCCCCTATGTAAACAAAGACTTAAATAGTGACATAGAAACAGACAATATAATAGCTAACTGATACTTTTACTACTGCATTGTTATTACAGGGTAATTAAAGGGCCCTTATAACTCTATTTTCTGATCTGTTATAATGTTGTTTCCTCATCAAATACATACCTGGAGTTGTGTTTAGTTTCATTCACACATGTGAAACACACAGACCTTGCATATTAAAGCTGAGTACTTCTCTCTAACTGAAAACGCTCTGTTCCACCTTGTGATGTCATGTGCTCCATTTTATTATTGTATTTTCAAACTCCATACACCTTGACAAGAATCATTTGGATAATTGCAGCCCTTTAACAGTGAATCTCTGCTGAACAAAGGATTAAAAGTAGCTGTTAGTTTAAACTTCCAAATAACTAATGACTCAAGCTTCTGTGGTAGTTTTGGCTCAGATGCAAAAATGATAGTAGTAGATGAAGGCAGGTGTGGGCACGACAGTGTAACTGCAGTGTTAATATTCAACAACTTACAAATACATACAAGTAGGGTGTGGAATAAGATGTATATTGAAGTTTCTATATTGCGCAAAATAGTCGTGTGAGATTTTAGTCAAGCTATAATGTCGTTACATTCTCCAAATTATACTTTTGTTTCATTTGTACGTGTTTGAGTAGCCCTTTATTATCAGTCTGACTAATCTATCCAAAGCTCAAATTGCTCCATTCCACATTGTGACGTCATGTAGTGATAGTTTTCAATTGAACAACTACCTTTGAGCTTTTGTTCAGTAGAGATTGGCAATTCCAGGGCTTAAATCATCCAAATGATTCTAGTGAAGGTGTGTGGAGTTTAAAAACACAGTGAAGCACTGCCTGTAGTACCACATGGGATCACGAGGTGGAAAAGAGCGAGAGGAGAAATCTGGCTAAATATGCAGGGTTGTCGTACTAAACATGTGTGAATGAAACAACACAACTCCAAGTATGTTTCTAATGAAGAAACAACATTAAAACATAGATCAGAAAATAGTGTAATCTGAATCCTTTAAGCAAATGTGGATGACTTCATATGAGGGTCTGGGTCTGCAGGCCTGTACCACTTCCTGTGTCAGTGCACTTTGTCTGTGAAAGTGCACAACACTGTGTAGTAACCAATACACGCCCTAAAGATGCAAAGATGTGTGGCCCTACAGACCGCATAAGAGGAAGTGTATTAAGAAAGCAATGGAGTTGCTTAAATCTTGGTATGTGGGTGTCAGCTTTAGCATGTGTTTACACTTTGGTTAGACCTCAATTTGGTTGAGATTTAGACTTGACTTGGTCCTCTTTCAGTCCTTGTTGAGCCCTGGTCTAGTCTTGTTTTAGTCCTGGTTCAGTACTTGTTGGGATGTGGTGTTTGTGGAAGTGTGAATCCAAACTTTAATGATGTGGTCTGAAAGTGGCCAAGCGTGGTTCAAAGCTGTTTACACAAACTAAATTATGTAAACACATTAAACACAAGTGTCTAAGTTAATGTTGTTGTGCCTTTGGGCAGTACTTGCTATATGACTGTGTAAATAGTTGTGGTTACTATAGAGGCTTTATCTAGAATGACCCAGGACAAGGTTAGGGTTTAAAGGTGCACTGTGTAACTTTTCTAGTGGAGCGTTGTCTACAGGGAGATATTACTGTTTTGCCTTGCCACAGTATTGAAATAAACTTTTTGTTATTTAAGATATATTTAATGCCCCACTGTGGAACATTCAAGGCAAAGAAACAACATCTCCATAGTGACAAGCAAGCAGCGAACCCTCTACAGTAGAAGTTACATAGTGCATCTTTAAGGATTAAGGTTATTCCACAGTATGGCATTAAATATCCTTATTCAGACAAGCATGTAACACTACCAGGCCAAGTTACAGGTCAGATCTGTGGAGAGGCAATTCACACGCAGGAAGAATACATATTTTTCAGGATAATTCTGAGCATCATAACACCTGTAGCTTTTCATTGTACATTCAGCGCCTTTAAAAATCCTTTAGCTCTTTTAGTAAGTCTAACCAAGTGTGGTAAATAAAGAAGAAAGAACCAGAGTCCCTCATGCTAAACTATCTGTGTCCTACCCCAGCAGCAGGAAGTGAGCAGAAGGGTGTGGAGGGTGTGGAGGGCCCACAGAGGCTCCCGCTGTTTTTACATCATCATAAAAGACTCATGACATAGATAGACTCTACCTGGTGCGTCATCCAGGCTCAGCCGATTCACAGGCTTCCCCCGTAAATGCTTGTGTTACCGGAAATCAATAAGAGCTATGGCAACAACATCTCCACAAGATCTAAAGAAGCAAGGGGCTAATCATGTCATCTGTATTTTTTTTCCATTTGGTTTAAGTAAGTTTCCCTTTTTGTTTAGTTTTTTTGTACATGATTTGGTAAAAGCTTGTACCCGAAAACCATGAGTCAGGAACATGTTTGAGTCTGAACTTTTAGCCCCGCCCACTGAGTCCATCTCTTGCTGTGATATTGCCCCATAACACAGAAACTGTCTGGAATAGTGTCATGCAGTTGTTTCCTTATAATTCTCTAATCTCAGTTTAGTTTTTTTCTTAGATTCTCAAATTTTACTATACAATACATGATGTAAAAAGCATTTATTGTAACAAGGATAACTTAAAATCAGATACATGCTTGTTAATAGTTAATAGCATTTTGTTTCTGGTTGATCATAACTATAAATAATGTCTACTTCTTTCACTGACACAAAGCCCTGGTGATAATTTTCATGTTAGCTGCAGCTATTTTTTGATCTGTTATAATGTTATTTACCTCAGTTTTGTTTCATTCACACATGTTTAATGCACCCTGCATATTTAGGCTCTGTGTTTCTCTTGAACATAAAGCATTGCACCTTGCGATGTCATGACAGGACGTGTTTTAAACTCCATACGCCTTCACTATCATTTTGATGATTTCAGCTGAGAGCACCTTAACCTAAGCTTAACCTGAGAGTTCATACTTCACTGTAATTGGTTAAATCCAGCGGTCACTCAGAGCATGACAGAGATCAGCCAGTAAAGTGGAGGGGGAAAGTCTCTGTGTTTGACTGTGGATCTACATTATACAGAATAACACTGAATCTTATGGTTTGCCACAGCAGGGCAGGCCAACCTATGTGCTACTTGATCTTACTATATAATTTTCTTACAGCTTCTTAGACTCTCACTGTAGTTTCACCATTCCAATTAACTACCCTATGCATTTTCTGTTGGGTCAATTTTAGGTCTAGTGGGCAAGCTTCCCCCCTCCCCAGGCACTTCCACAAATCCAGACGTAATTTGCTTGTATACCACATTGTATTTTGAGGCACTACCTATCCAAATATTATGTCTATGCGGCCATTTTATTTTTTCCGTATATAAACTTTTGTCAGATTTTCTCATACACTTCTGATTTCCAGGACCTCCAGTTACTTCCTATAGATTACACCTTCAAGAGGAATGCAGCCAGTAAAGCATCCCACTGTGCATCCTCCATTAACCAGCTATTTTTACTCTCACTGTTTGTCATGGTAACTGTCCGAAATGCCCCAGACGCCCGTCATTCTGTCCTATTTAGCATGTGGGGCACAGACACAACCGCTGCCTGTATAATGTTTTTCTGTTACCTCTTTCCTCTTCCTCTCTGCTGTCTCTCTGTCCACATTCTTTGGAGGACTCAGTGTTTTTGCAAAGGTTAGTCCCGCGTGGAGCCTGGATCTGGGCCAGACCCGGACTTGCACTGGGAATCACACTAAAGGAATCGGACTGCTCGTGGCCGGGGTTCGCGGTTGGGCATAATTTGAAATCGAGCCAAGAATAGCGATGGTGGTCAAGTGTTTGCAGGTGCTTAGGGAGCTGGATTCACATAAGGATCTTGAATTTTGGATAATTTGAGTCTGAGTAACAGCTTGTGGCACAACTTTGGTTTATATGCGCATTTACTCAGTGGATTACACCATGTTGAGTGATCATGTTTAAATACAGATGGTCAATAGGTGAATTTTGTTGCTTAGTTGATGTAAGTGTCACTGTATGAGGCAAATCATTACTAAATACATTCAACATCTCTCCATTTATTTGGGCATGAAATATACACTTATAAATTAATCTTAAAAAAAAATGCAGTAATATTTTGTACAGTATGTATATTGTATATGTTTGTGTAATCGCTCAGTCTGCAGGTAGGATCCATAACAAAAGAGAAATTCAATTCTGTCAAAACGTTTGTCCAGTTGACAGAATTGAATTTCTCCTTTGCCATATTGTTCTACGTCTTTACACTTTGGGGCACACACTTACTATTCCTTTGATAACATTACAATGAAAGTAGTTTTGCATTTTACAATAATATACAGTTATGAAATCATGTAAAAATAAGATGTATAAATGCATTTTAATTCAGCCACATATCCTGTGTAACTGAGCATGGTAATATAAACCTGCTTTAGGATTACCATGTCTTATCTGACAAACTCTTACACCACATTTCCTTGTAGCCATGTTTTTTCAGTTGTCTCTGTGCTTTCCCCTGATTCCCCCCCTCTCTCTCTCTCTCTGCAAGAAGTTGGGGGGTGGGGTGCGCGTGGCTGGCTCAGGAGGGTGTCTGCATTCCCTCTGAGGGGGAAGTGACCCTTGGGTGCCTGTGCAGGGACCAGGGCCAGGTGCTGTGCTGCCATTGTGAAGGCCGCCGCAGTCAGCTTCTTCAGTGGAACGCTCTGTTAGTAAAACGTCTGAAACTCTATCCTCTGAAGCAGGGCCCCATGGGAGGTAATATGCCCCCTCACCAGCCACTCATCATGCCTCACACTTCTTCTCATCTTTGTATTGTATGTAATATAAGTATAGTTAAAGGTCCTGTATTACGTACAATTGACTCTTGTGAGCCACATTAGAATGTTGTTATCTCATCAAAAACATACCTGGAGTTGAATTTTGTTTCATTCACACATTTGAGTAACCCTGCATTATTAGTCTGTCTTCATTCATTCCTTTTGATGTCATGAAGTGGTAGTTAACAGATACTTTTTACCTTTTATTCAGCAGAAATTATGAAAATGACTCTGATGATGGTGTTTGGACTTTAAAAGCACATTGGAGCACTTCTATTTTTTTATTTTAACAATGCCAACATGTTAACTTACTGTGACTATTTTATATTATTAATTGCAACCCAGAACCGGGCTGTAGGCATTTACAATGGTAAAGATACACCACCAGGTATTTGAATCATGTTAACATAAATACAAGCCTATTGTCAATTTTTTCTCTTTTTTTCTCCAAAATTTTTATTTTCTTTGCAGACAATGCATGACAAACACTGTATTACTACCTCTTCTAGTATTAATGTTGCTTTAAAGGTGAACTGTGTAACCTTTCTTGGGGAGGGAACGCCACATGCAAGTCTCCATGTAGATGTGTTTAACTGTTCAGCTAAGAATGTTTCACAGTACGGCATTAAACTTATCTGTATGGATGCGAGGTACAGTTCACACAAAAATGCATGCTCTTAAAGGTATTTCAGAACAATAAAACCATCTCTAATGAAATAAATGTTGAATAAACGTTTTGTGCCATACTGTGGAACTTACCAAACAAAGCAATAACATCTCCCTAAAGAAAAAAAAGTGGCCAGAAAAGTTACACCATGCACCTTTAAACATATACACAGCCTCATTCACTATCCAACTATTAATTGTTATCCCAGAATATTGTTCAGCTGGAGCGGACACAGAGTTATAGCCGGAGTTTAATAGTGCAATAAGTAAGTGGCTGTCTGCTAATGGGGTCATTACATTCTTTTAGGGATACAATTACAGGTCCATACCCAGCACTTACCTGCAGCTCTCAAAGCCTGTGCTGCTTTCAAAGGAAATGCCTTCTTGTAAGCTTCCAATTGCATCTGTCTTATAAACACACACTTACTGGTTTAATACAGGGTAATTGCAGTTTATAGAAGAGAATAGTAAGACTTCACTTACCCCAGCAGGTCTACTCAGTCCATTACACTTACTCTGGTACAAACAATGCTACTACTTTGAGATTTGTGGTAAAGTAGGAGGTCGTACAGTAAGTTTTAATTGCTTACAGTTTCAAAAGTTTTTGGGGGTTTTTTTTCCGATCCCAGCTCCAACCAGTGCAGGCTACGTTTGTGTCCTTTTGCAAGACACTTCATACGCATTGCCTTTGTAAATTTGGTGTGAGTGAGTGAGACCAAATCACAAACCATCAAAGTTTTATTAGTGTGAATATAAATGAACAGACTGTTAAAGGGCCTATATTTCGCTATTTTCTGATCTATGTCAATGCTGCTTCCTCATCAAAAACATCCCTGGAGTAGTGTTTTGTTTCATTCACACATTTAACACACAAACCCTGGATATTTAAGCCTGAGTTCTTCTCTCAAATGGAAAACATTCTGTTCTGTTCCACCTAGTGATGT
Organism: Scartelaos histophorus; assembly: GCA_000787155.1. NCBI lineage: Eukaryota > Metazoa > Chordata > Actinopteri > Gobiiformes > Gobiidae > Scartelaos > Scartelaos histophorus. The sequence continues at coordinate 20,393 of KN501985.1, read as the reverse complement.
CATGTGGTAATAAAGGAAGTGTACTACTGTGTTTTTAAACTTAATACTCCTTCATTAGAATCATCTGAATGATTTTAGCCTTGGAATTGCCAGTCTCTCCTCAGCAAAATGTAAAAGGTAAACTGTTAATGTGAAAACTACTAGTTCATAACAACAGCGCATTTTGAGCTTTGACGATTTAGACTAACCAATAATAAAAGTTTACTCAAACATATGTGTGAATGAAACTAAACACAAATTCAGGTAAGTTTTTGACAAGGGAACAACATTCAAACGGCTTAAAGCTAACAAAAGGCAATTTTGCAATACAGGACCTTTAAATGTGTCTGTATCCCTTTATTCCACACTCGCTGGATCAATTGTGGCATATCTCTCATCTGTTATCATGCCATTCATTCTTTGTTATTAACATTCATTATGATTGGTTCAAATGGAATCACACTGGTGTTATTAAGAGATTAGGCCTGTCACGAAAATTACTACTTTGTCATAATGTTCAGCACTTTTCTGGGGCTCAATTTTTATCAGTTTTGTACATTTCTTTCATTCTTTATATTGTTGCAAACTTTTCTTTATTTTTTGTAGTACGATAAGATTTGAGCTGTTGAGAGTGAACTTATGACTCCTTTTCAGCACTAACTACCTGCTAAAGTTTTATATCGTACTTTTGGGTTATTTATTCCATCTGTGATTTCAATATTATCGTGTTATATGATGTACCAATATTGTTTGAATATTCTTCTAGCATCCCTAGTATTATATGTTTAATTCATTCATTTTCAGCTTGTCTTGCTTGTACAGTTTAAGATAAAAAAATGACACCAGGCAGGTCTGTCCATTTATTCGAGCCTGAGACATGCACAGAACTTGAATCGAATCAAACATATTGGAGTTACTTTTCTAAAATATTACAGACGTATTTATTTATATATAATTACTAATATTTACACAGACATGAGTACAGTTTTTCTTTTACACTGTACAAATAAAGCCCGCTCAATGTTTTGTCAGTCTGAAAATGAAGTTGGCCAGACTTGCACTATTTCATAACCCAGTTTACTTGCGTTCGTGGAGATTCATGCTGCGTCATCACCTCTCCTGCGTTCACTCCAGTGACTCAAACGCCTGCCATGGCCTTAAGGTGCCTCTATGTGCTAATGAATCATCGTGTACATATGGTACTTTTGGTATGCTAGTTACTAAGTGTTCTATTGAACCTGGTGCTGCTTGAGTTATATCTGATAAGCCTATTCCCAATTCCTGGAACAACATTGGGTAACTTGAATTAAAGATCAATTAAATCATATTTTTTGAGCTTTCTGCCATCTTATAACATTGTTCCCTCATCAGAAACATGCCTGAAGAGGTTTTAGCTGTTGTCCATACATGTTTGAGTAATTTAGCAATCTTTTCTAAGCCTTATTTGACCTTCCTTACGCTTAGCAGTAGTATCCAAAGTATGAACAATACACTATGACTTCACAAACCTGGTGCAATCTGCAGTAGTTTCAATTACAAAATGCTTGTTGATTGATTACTCTGAAGGGGGAGTAAATTTGTAATTAGCAAAGCGAGGGGAGACTCAGACCAATATAATGGGCTGATATTTTGACTTTTTAGTGTCGACTATCAGCCTTAAATCTCCTTAAAACTGCCCGATATTTTGTGTTGGTCGAACTGCTGCCTAAAAACTACTAACAAAGCTTTATATAATACTTTAATATGTAAATAGTAAATTAAAATTGCAGAATATGAAGGAAATAATCAAACCTTCCCTACCTCAAAATATCGACAGAGCTCATTTGTCATTGGTTTCTATTGGATCTAAATAATCGGTATCACCCATGAAAAAAAAAACCCTAGTGTAATACCCCCTCTCTGAATAAAAATATGCAAACTCTACTTTTTTCTCTTGGTCGTGGGTTAAAACGATGCATTTCTGACTAAATTGTTCCATTCCACAAAGGGAGTACCACTGCAGATAGCCATAAATAAGAGTGACACGTGGATATTTAGTCAGCAAAGTGTCAATTAAACTAGTCATAACAAACAGAAAAGTATGAGGGGGACTAGGGAGACAGACCAGCTGAAATTTTATGGACAAATTGCGGTGGTTTTCTACAAGTGGTAATGGTGTAATGTGAATTCATATAATCAATGGGTATGGTGGGCTGTGGTTAATGGCTAAATCACAGGATAGCCTATAGTTAACAGAAGTGCAAGAATGTGAGGGGAAAAATACATTCTCGGGTTAAGGAGGTGTGTAATTTCATCTTAATTCGCCGGGATAAAAAGAAAGATTAGGGCAGCCCCGTAGTCTTCGTGTGAGAGGAAAGAGATCATCGTCTTTAATAGTGTCCTTTAATCAAGCAGGAAACCGCAGAACTGAGAAACCGCCAGGCTGTTGTGCATGGCAAGCAGAACAAAGTGAAAAATCATCAGGGCTAATATTACTACAGTAGTTGGAATTTTATATGGCCTGGAGGTCCTGTATTACAGAAAATTGACTCTCGTGAGCTTTAAGACACGTTAGAATATTGTTACCTCATCAAAAACGTACCTGGAGTGTTGTTTCGTTTCATTCACGCATGTTTAAGTACCTTTTATTATTAGTCCGTCTGCATTTTCAAAGCTTAAAATGCTCTATTCCACCTTGTGATGTCATGAAGCAGTAGTTTTCAAGTTAACAGCTACATCCAGATGATTTTAGTGAAGGTATATGGAGTTTAAACACATACTGGAGCACTTCCTCTATTACCACATGATGAGTTAACATTATAATGAGATAAAGAGATTTTTGCTGAACTCACAATTCTCAGTATGTTTTTGATGAGGAAATTACATTATAACATTCATCAGAAAATGGCGTAATCTGATTTTTGTAACTCAGAAGTGAATTCATCCACTTAACACTTACTAACTATAGATAGATTTGTGTAAACAGTGCTCCACTTTTTCTCCCTTCAACTCTTCACCAGTAATTAACCACCTACATTGAACCCAGCTAGTGTTTTTCTTTCTGCCAGACCAGTGGAGTCTACATCCTTCCCTGCGGATGTACTTCCTCTCTGTTTAATTGGGTAATATTTAAGAGCGTGTGGCATGTAGTCTTTAACCCCGCGGTGACACACAGCAGGCCTCAAACACGCCGCTCTGCCCTGCGCCCAAAAACGTCACCTTTCAAAACACTATACTCCAGATACACAAGGACACAAGGCAGCAGCCATATTTCAGCAGGGCCTATACTCTAAATGCCTGGGATGGTCGTGTAAGCTACTGCGTGTATGCACCTTTTACAATTTGCAGTAACATACATCCTTACAGTGTTTTTATGGTGTTGTAGTGTAGTGTTTTCAACCAATTACTATTTTAAAGAAGACATTGTGCATCTACGACACCCTTGGATTCAACATTCATCAAAAACAACTTAGTTCACTAAGACACTAGTTCACTAACTTCTGTGTTAGAAAACTGCGGTGCTCAATGAGTCACCATAAATGTCACCATAAATGTCATCACAACTATGAGCAGTGTAGCTGTAGATCACAATAGCGAGTGCAGATTGTTTTTTCATTTGTATCAAAACGACCATGGAACCGTAACGAATCCTACATGCGTCATTGATTAAGAAAATGAAATTGATGGGCAGTATGGCATCTAAGTGATTAAAGATAGCGCAAATGTGCAGAAATCACTCCAAATACAACTTCAAGAGGGTAAATGAGAAGGGAAAACAACTATAACATGGATTAAACCTCTGAAAAGTACATTTTGCATACGTCTGCTTTAAAATCACTTATAGACCACTAAAGCATTGCTACAATTTAAAAAAATACTGTACTACTAGATGTAGATACACAACAAACCCGCCAATTTTAAAGACCAGTTTTAGGGATATTCTGAGACAACCTCTCTGAGCCAGTCATCAGTTATAGCAATTTAGTCCTCGTCAAACTCATATCCATTTTTGTCAACCGACCACATTATATTTAGCACAGCATGTTTTCGTCATTATATTTAAGCCCCATTTTCAGCCAAAAACAAACCTTTATTTTCTTTTTTGTGTTTTTATACTCCTGAAAACCCTTCAAAACATGCACACAAGTACAGCGGGCTTGCCTCTCCACAGGTGTGACCTGTAACTTGGAGGGCATATCTTCTGCTTGTGTTTATGGAGATGTTATTATGTTACCTACAATGTTCGAGAGAATGCCATAAAATCATTTATCTCCATGGGAAAATTCAAGTGGCATCTGGATTTAACTTATATTGTGCAAAATGTTCTCTTGTACCTGATCTAAAACATATCTGCAGTGGGGTTTTGTTTCATTCACACATGTTTGAGTAATTTTATTAGTCTGTCTGCATCTCCAAAGCTCAAAATGTGCTCTGTTCCACCTCTTGATGTCATGAAGTGGTCGTTTTCAAATTGGTTGAAAACATCCAAATGATTCTAGTGAAGGTGGGCGGCGTTTAAAAACACAGTGGAGCACGTGCTATTGCTACCAAATGACATCACAAGGATTTGTACGTGAAACCTGTGTGAATGAAAGAGCTCCAGGTTTGTTTGTGATGAGGAAATATTATAACGTAGATCGGAAAATGGTGTAACATTGACCCTTTAAGATCCAGTTAGTGGGTAAATGCCCTTAAGCCTGAACCACAAACCCACGCTGACATGGCAGACAGCTTCTTTCCTCTTAAACCAACCGCTTCATGTAAACAGCGAGCACCACAGCTCCCTCCGCTCTCCACACCTCCTCCTGTTCCAGACCCTCGTGTAGGTGCCTTGCTATTGTGCCTTCTTGTTTTCTTGCCCCAGTGCCAAGAGCTTTACTGTGGACTGCTTCCCAAACTCTTAACAAGCCCGGTTCCCACATCTGCAACGAATGAAGCCAGCCTGTGACATCATGGCAGAGGAAATGGAGTCATGAGAGAGAGTGTGGGTGGATGGTAAGGTGTCAGAGCTCACTTTGAGGGCATTTCATTCAAAAGCGCCCGTCTCGAGTTAGCAATGAAGGATTTTGAAGAATTGCTGTCTTACTGTGAGAAAATTTTGGTAGGATGCAGGGTTATGCCATTTTCTGATCTATGTTATAACTACTTAGACATGTGTTTTGTTACATACATGTTTAACACAAATCCTGCGTATTTATCCTGAGATTTTCTCCAAAAAAAGAAAAGATTATCAGAGTATTTCAGGGTGTCATGTGGTAATACAGGAAGTGCTTTACTGTGCTTTTAAACTCCATACACAGTCACTAGAATCATTTGGATGATTTTTTGGCCCTGGAATTGCCCGTCTCCGCTCAAAAAGGTAACATGAAAACTACCACTACCTACCACTAAGTGAAACAGATCATTTTAAGCACAGGAGATATAGACAGACTAATAATAAAGGATTACCTAAACATGTGTGAATAAAATAAAACACAAGTTCAGATATGTTTTTGATGAGGTAGCAACATTCTAACATGGCTAAACGCTCACAATAGTCAATTTTCCATAATATAAGACTTTTCCGTGGGCATAGAAACTTTCTCATGCACACGTTTTTACTCATGCTAATTCTTCGGTCTTTGGTCCCTTCTGAATGAGGAACCCTTATGTTTTTAGGACCGATTTGTGGTTGTTTCTTCATGTTCACAGTGTTGCAAAATACATTCCAGGAAGTATATTGATGGAGAGTGATTTGTGGCACATCATAAACCCTTCTCGTTCTATTATCTCATCTGTTGTGTAGCTGTGAGAGGGAGGAGCTTTATACAAGTCAACACTGGTCTTCACTTTTAACATTCTCAGAAGCAGATATTTTAGTTTCTTAACAGTATGTAACCTTAAATAGATTCATTTCTAGTAATGCTTGACTCAAAATAAAAACATAAGGAACTTGAACTTGAATGTCAAGTCTTGCCAGTTTGTTTATCATTCTTACACTACTTCTGTTTTGGCCTCTATTACTTTTTTATAAATGAACAAAACAATATAAAAATGTACACAGGCAAAAACGTTCTAAAATTATAACAATTCCTGCAAATGAAAATGAAAAGCATTGGAATAAGCTTGGCAGAACTGAACAATACAACTGAAAGCTACATATGCACACTGTAAGGTTGTTAAAAGTATCAAAAATCCTGTAAAGACCTGTAACTTGGTCTGGTATGATCTCCAAGAGTGTTTTTTATTATCATAGTATCAGAATCAGTATTAAGCATTGAGTCTATTCCTGTGTATCATAATCAAGTTTGAAATTGGCACTAACTACACTGACTCTTTCTAGTACTTCATACTTCCTGTATTTACCAACACTTTCTCTCCACCATTCACGGTGGAGTGGCAGAAACAAAAGTGCACGAGGAGAGAGAGACAGGCTGAGACAAGCCAGGCCCGCTGCGTGTACCGAAGTGTAAGATTTATGTCAGCCTCCAAGTACGCACATCCAACTCTATTCAACAGCCCAACCAAACAGACTGACAAGAGCACACTTGGCACGACTTTGGTTCATTTACTCATCTGTTCTTGAGCAAGGAGCTAGGAGAGGGGCTTTTCTTCACCTTCACTGGATCCAGCCCCGGCCCACTTCTGCTGTGCGAGGAGCCTTAAATGGTAGAAAGAGTCTTGGTTATAAAAGCTATAAAAGTACAGCAGAAGATCTATAAGTGGAGACTGGTGATTTATAATAGGAAGTTATTTTAGTATTTTTGTGTTGTTTTTTTTTTTGTTTGTTTTTTTACTGAAAGACCTTTAAAAACATGCACCCTTTCAGTCAGTGGACTTGCATCTCCACAGATCTGACCAGCAGCTTCATACAGCGCATAGTACAGATCTAGTGAATAATGGTGGTGAGAAAAAACTATATATTTATTTTATTCAGTGTTTTTATAGTACTCAAATACCTCTAAAAACATGTACCCTTACTATCAGCGGACTTGCCTCTCCACAGATCTGACCTGCAGCTTCATACAGCGCATAGTACAGATGATCTAGTGAATAATGGTGGTGAGGAAAAACGATATATTTATTTTATTTTGTGTTTTTATAGTACCTCTAAAAACATGCACCCTTACTATCGGTGGACTTGCCTCTCCACAGACCTTTTTAGCATATTTGCTAACTGCCTTAAATCTCCAGCACTGGTCAATATTTAGTTTTGACCTGCTGCCTAAAGCATCCACATAAAACTATTAGAACACCTTGGCGTGAAGAGATGACATAAGAAAACTTGTCTTCACTGCTTCCTTATAGGCTTATGGTGAAACAAGGGTGTAATTAAGGCAGTAATTAACTTAAAGCTCAGAATTTGTGTAAAATAATCTAAATCTAGGCTCCATATTGCCCAAAAATATCAGCATAGTTTATTGACCATCAGTTTCTCTGGGTTTTAGATATTGGTATCAGCAACGGCAATGAAAAAAACAAAACATATCGATCTCCAGAGATGTTATTACTTTGCATAGAAAGTTCCAAAGGCATAAAATCATCTGTCTGAATGGCAACGTGCTAGTTGTATTCCCAGATACAGCGCCTTAAATGGTAGAAAGAAACTTTGGTTAGACTACAATAAAAGTACGGCACACACTACGGATTTACAATACAAGTTAGAAAATCTCCAAAAGAAAGAAACTGAATGTCATTGGTATAACTTGCAATTGAGAATGAAAAGATGAGGAGAGAGTGGTGGTTAAGGGGAGCCATCACGGCCTGTGTCTGTCACCAGGCCGTCACTGCAGGACTTAGGCAAAACAAAAGAGCCATTTTGGAGAAGACCACAGAGGCATTGACTTACAGTAAAATAAAACGTACTATGATCACAAATGTGCCATCATTGAAAGTGGATGAAATCTTACCACTTAAATATTGGTGCATTTTACTGTGGTCCACTCCCTACAAAGCCACACATACTTTTCACACAAACTCATTCACTGTGTTAGGTAAGTGGGGCTAGAACATCTCCCATTGTGTTCAGCTGATACTTTGCAGCTGATGTCATGTTCCCTGGGAGTGTGAAGCTAACTGGATGCACTACTCTATTTGAAGCTCTATTACTCCAGTTAGACTTAATCTGAGCTTTATTTTAGCAGAATCTGTCCAGAAAGAGCTGACTTGGTTGGAACTACAGTAGATGAAATGATTTGTGCTGTTAAACAAGTCTCCCTCATGTAAAATTACAGTCACAAGCTTGCCAACGTTAGCCAGCTCTCATTTTTTTAGCGAAAATCAAACTCCTAAACAGGACCCTGGACACTCGTATTGATCACCGGCTCCTGAACATGTGCTTTGTATTTTTTTCTTGAGTTTTCAGACTTAAAACATTTTTGTCGCTTTTGCTATTGTGTGCATTGTGTCACCATGGCAACTGCTGAACACCCCACGTACATGTAGAACACCCCCTGCTACTACAAGGTATCAATTGAATGTAGGTTACATTGGGATATGTCAATCAAAATCCAATTTCAGGATCATTTTAAAGGGCTTGCATCTGTTTTTGTTTTCATTTGAGCAAAATTTGTATTGCCTCAGTGCAGAAATTGTATAAGCAGCTCTTGTGGTCAGTTCCATTTGAGAGAAAAACTCTGTTAAACATTTTGTGTAGTTAAACATGTTTGGGAGAGAAAAAAAAAACTTTGGGTATGTCATTTTAATGCGGAAACACATTGATTATACACATAGATCACAACATGGGATAATATGGGTCAAATTATAGTGTTTGCCACCCTCAAGCCAAATAAGTATCTTAACACATTTTACCATAAATGCAAATGCTATTACAAAATGTTCTATTTTAGATAAACTATTATAATCAGCTTGGTAACTTATAACTTTGTGGCATTTCTATCAGCCTATTAAACTATTGCTCTCACCACAAAAGCATTAGCTAAGAAAAATCCCACCCAACCCAACATAAAATTTAAATGGACCAAAATGCGTGAAAACCAGATTTGGTCTAATAGGCCACCATTAGACACTTGTAAATGCCATGTGTTAAAAAAAAAATCACTCCTTCTATACAATGTTTACTGTATTCCTTTCAGAAATCTGGCAAACACCCTTTAACAGTTTCCCCCATCTAAACCCAGCATACGTTAGCAATTCCCTTGTTTCTTTAATGGGCCCAAACAGTGAGCTTCAAACGCAACCACATCCAATGCTGGCAATGGAAACGAGATCAATGGCTGAAATGGGGGCCAGACGGTGAGCCAAACACAGACTAGGGGCCAATGACACAGGCTCTATGATTTCACTGTGGTGGTATTCGACCCCCCCTTTGAAAAACCCCATCCCTCATCCCATCACACGGATTGAGTAAGTGGAAAATGTCTAAGCTTTTGGTGATTGCTTGAGAAGGAAACTGCTGGGAGATGATGCTAGTGTCAAACATACGGTGATTTGTCAAAAAGTTGGTGTTTTTTTCTGTGTGGTGGATTGAAGCATTCATCTTGTGGCAATGTGGTTACAGTGGGTTTTTGCATGGGCCAATTTATAGTATATTCTATTGCTTTATATGGGCCATTCAATCAAAAATATGAACCTGCAGTTTGAGTTTTCAAAGATTAACAAGCAACGCCAATTTTATGTCCATTTGGTTTTCTGGGATCAACTGTATGCAAATAACCATGTAACTAGAGATAGATGGATATACCTGTTGGCCAATATTTGGTCTTTTTTGCGTATTGGCTATCAGCCTTTAATCTCCAGCACAGTCTGATATTTAGTTTTGGATCCTGCTGCCTTAAAATGTTCAAAAAGCTTTACTTGAAGACTTTTGTACAAATGGATAACTGCTGAAATGTGACTGCACTGCGCACTTATGGGTTAATGTTAAAAAAGGCCTGTGGGTGAGTTTGTAGTAAATTTAAATTACAACATTTGAAGGAGAAACACTAAATCTGACCTATTTATCAACTCAAAAATATTGGCAAAGCTTATCAGCCATCATTTGCTCTGGATTCTAAGTAATTGGCTTCTGCATTAGTCATGGAAAAAAACAAAAATCAAAAAATATAATTTCTGCACGTAACCTTTCAACCTCCATTTGAAATAATAGTTTATGATTGTCGATTGTTCGGTCTTCTATGTGTATGGATTGCACGACCAAAATCAGGCTTTATAAAGAAGGAAACAAAATACATAGGTGGATCATCTCCACAGGACTAGTTTTCCCAATAAAAATACCTGTATATTTGGCTTTGTTTGCTGTTGATTGGAAAGTCAAGTGATCAATCCCTATTTTCACAGCTTATTTTCTGCTGTTGTTGTCTTGGGCAAGGCACTTCACACACTTTGTTGGTATACTTGTTTAGTGTTGCTAATAAGATACACATTGTCGGCACCTACTTATAATATGTAGAGCACATGCCCAAATTACTAGACCTAGAATAATTTAAAATGCATTAATCTTATTTAGTGCGCTGAAGTGATTTGGCTCTTTCACCAACCGTCCGTGGACACTGTACAAAAAAGAACAGCAATAGACCGTAATGGAAATCTAAGTAAATCTTTCTATGGCAAACACGTGCATTTTTCCACACTTAACTGCCCCATGACCTTACACAGCTCCACATATAGCTGTTAAATTTACACGCTGCGTGACCTTAATGTACACTGTATTTGATCAATGCACCGGTGTGGAGCTTTAAGTACCGGAATCTGTTTATTTTCACCTCTCTTCTCTTCTCCTTCTTCACCTAAACACGAAACCTTAAGAGGCGGGGATAGTCACGCAAAACGGGGTCATGCTAGCAATCTGGTTAATAGATTGAGCGAGATAGATGCATCTGCAACATAATTCAACCAGCGATATCAGTGTTTACCTGAGCACCTGTTTTCTTCTGGCCAGTCCATTTAACAACAGAGTATAGGGACTTGTTTGCATTTTATCACACGTAATGAATTAGACGGGGATGACGAATGGTGTTTTGCATGGGTGCATGATAAAGAGATCCCATTGGGTGACACGGGGAGATAAGGCTTTGACGGATTGCAGGGCTCTTCTGGCAAAGTCAAGAAACTATAGAAACTGTAGTACCGGAGAACTTGCGGATCTCCTTGTGGCTTGAAGGAAATGGAGATAAAGGTATTTGGATGCAGCGTAAAAGGATCTACTGAAAAGATCTAATCAGGTGCTTAGGTTAGTTATTTGTGGTCAGTTACTACGACTATTACTACTACTACTATTATTACTAGAATTTTTTTTTTTTGAAAGAATAAAAGCTATTTTAATTTGCTTAGTTAAAAATTATTGAAATAGCCTATCTTTTTTGTTTTTTGTTTCTTTTCTTGGAAGAATAATATTTATTTAGAATTAGCTTGGTTTAAAATGATTAAATTGCAATTTTGCTGGGTTTCAGTCACATTATTTGATTGGTTGTGGCCACCATCTTGAGGTCTTTTCACCAATCAAAAGATAAAATATTTTGTTTTGAATTTTATATTGCTATGGCAACAGTCCTAATATGTCATCACCTTTGAGTCTATAATATTTTTTGTTGGTTTTTTATAGGTTCTGTGTTATAGGAGTTCCACATTGACTGGCCTCTACGAATACTGGGTGGTCCCTTACAACAGACCAAGCCAGAGTCCAAACTGTAAGTACAAAATGCATTAAATAATTTAGCACTCTTATTTCAAATGCAATTACTGGTAAACCAATCAATTTATATATAATTTTGTTTGTGTGTCCTATAGTTTAAAATAGATTCTTCATACAGGTTTTCATATATCTTTCTGAGTTCATGGGAGCACACACACAGCACTTCCTAAATGGTAATTCAAAAACTGCTCTGTTTGATATTAGTGTTCATGTGTGGCAGTGTGACGTCATCCTTTCAAGACAGGTATCAGTTAAAGATAAAAAGCCCTATATGTAAATTTATAGCCTGTGTTTTGGCAGCAATGTTTTTCTTCCCATTTCCCTTTCAAGTCAAGGCCATACCTCCTGTGTGTAGTGTTTTATGATATGGCCTTTTACAATAAAGCCTTTCCCTCCTTTGAAAATACTATCCAGCATAATTTATGGCTCGGAGTACATGCAGTTATCTGGACGAGCCTTGGTCCTTAATCCCAAATGAGAACGTGGTACTTCTCAGGACTGGGATGAACTCTGGTGAGAAGATCCAAAGACTCTTCTACCTTTTGCACGGGTGTTGAGGAGATATAGGATTTTCTCAGATTAATAACTGCTTTGCCTCATCAAATTGCCGATCTGATTGGTATTATCCGTTGAACAATACTGTAATCAATAGACCGTGCCACCTATACAGATTTTTTAGTTTATCATCATCTCAAAGGGGTAACAGTGACGTGCGTGACGTGCCAAGTGTGAATGTGGTGTGTAAGTATGATAGGTGGAGACAAGGGGGCTGATGGTGCAGATGACTGGCAGCCCCGTTTCTGTCACTCTAGGACTGTGGCTAAAAGTAGTTTTCTACCACAGATTATTGAATTATTTAATAATGCAAAAACTTATAATGCAACTTGGATTGTCTAATTTTTTCACATTTGGCACTAAGGTTAGAAGATAAATAGAATGTGCGACTATGTAAATATTTATTTTTGAGTGATGATGTTTACACCATCTACAAATGCTACAAATGCCAGCCATGTTTATCTTTACCATAGTATAATTAAACCATTTTCTCTATGGACACCAAACCAGACCAAGTTACAGGTCAGATCTGTGGAGAGGAAATCAGCTCACAGTCAGAATAACTGTTTTTAGGTATTTTTGAGCTATAAAACCACCTGTAATTGAATAAATGTGAGGCAGAGCTGTTGAATGTCATACTGTGGAACATTCCTTAGTATATCTTGATTATACAAAATGGTAATTGATACAAGAATGCAAACTACGCTATTGTTTTCTTCTCATTTTCATTATAATGTGTCATGCAACGTTGAAATACCCCATACCACATCGATAGTCATAAAAATAACTGGAAAAATTTCGAGAGGGTCCTGCTTCACGTCAGCTTGATTTATGGACACCTTTGGACACCTTTTCAGCTCTGGGCTTGTTGTATATGAGGCACATTCTGGACTGCAAGAATGCCTCACCTCCACAACCCCATTAAAATCTAAGGTCCGACTGTAACCAATAGGCCTGTCATGATAATAACATTTCAAGTGCAAAATATTGCTGTAGTGAATAGGGACGATAAATGATCATTTTGAATTGAATTGAATTGTCTTTGTAATCCAAGAGCAGATTTAAACCACAAAAATGTTCCTATATCTACAATATAGAAAAAATATAGGAAAAAAAAAGAAAAAAGATCATCAATTAAAAAAAAACAATAAACCTAAATGAAACAATTACTAATTAAATTTTTTACAACCACAAATTTAGTGCAAAAAATTAATATATTGAACGATAAGTCAAGGGATGCACCAATACTGGTTTTGAATATCTGCACCAATCCAGGAAAATTAGCTAGATCAGGTATTGGTTCCATGATATTGTTTCAGCCAATATCCTGCTTGGGCCTTTTGTTGGATGTTATAAGACTATTTACTGGCAAATTTTGGTCTAGAATCTTTAAATTGTTTCATACAAAGCTGTTCAGTAATTACCCGCCAGAAAAGTGGATACATTTTGTAAGTTAACTGTTTTTTGATAAAAATAAAATGCTTTTTTCAGTCTTTACGCAAGTATCGGAACTGAAAAAGGTGGATCTGTGCGTCTCTGGATAAGTCGATATAATAATTATCGTGACAGACCTACAGTCAACCTTGGTGACCAGTCAACACCACCTCCAAACCAGAATGAGCCACTATAGCAGCTGTGGACACGTGACCTAACCTCCAGGCTGGAAAAGAAGGTGGACTTGGGGATTGTAAAATTAGGTCAGGAGAGATCTGTTCCTATGCACTCCTCCTCTCTCACTTTGCCTCAGTCAGCAGAATCGTCAGGGGAACTTTGGAGTATCTGCAGCGGTCCTTAAATGGAAACCGATTTGATCATTCCTAGATTTCCACAGCCATGACATCATGTTTGAGTTAACGGTCCGTGCAGTCACAATGTGGAGAAGAATGCACTGGGTTTGGTACACAGTAACAAGGGATATATGAATGAGATCTGTGTTAGCCATTTTCAAATATATTATTGTGTCATACCCAAGTTGGTTACTGCATTTCATTGGTATCTCCATGTTAAGAGCTGAAAGTGGCATCAGTAGGATAGTAGTCACGTTTTTCATCACTAGAATGGAAAAAATGAAGTAAATAATTGTAAGGCAATTCTGATGTAGCATATTACAGTATATTTATACATATTATAGCTGACCTGATGTAATGTAATCCCTCATTCTTCCAGGAGTGGTTCATGGTATTTGCATTTTTCTGTTGTTTAAATGTGTGAGTCCACCAGGGTTGTGCTTATCTCCATGGAAATGATATTGCTTTGCCAGGAATGTTCCTCAGTATGACAACAAACATCTCCATAGTGACAAGCATGCTCTAGAAAGAAGTTACACTGTGCAACTTTAAGCTATTCACACTGCCGCACTTACAGTAGGTTTATATATATAGTTTTTCCTTGTGTTTTATGCAGACTGCGTGTTTTAATTGGACTTCAGCGCACTGTGATTTAATGCTGGTGTGAGTGGTATCTTCAGTGAAACCTCTTCTATTTGTTTAACTATGAAGTCATGTTTAATATTATGATCAACTGAACCGTATTAAGATGCTGAGCTTGTATGAAGAGTGTGAGCAGTAATTATCCTCTGCATCCAAACAGAGCGTGTGTGTGTGCAGCTGCCCGTGCATTGTCCCCGTCTCGTTGGATAGATGTTTATTTTCCTGTTTGATCCTCAGCGCCTGCAGCCTGAGTGAGTGTGTGTGTGTGTGTGTGTGTGTGTGTGTGTGTGTGTCAGGGTGTCACTTGTCTTCCCTATTGGAGCCTCTGGTCTTTGTTTAAATATAAAACACCATTCTTTCTTCTGGCTGTTGTGGAGGATGTGTGGAGGTGTTTGGCCCATAAAGTGTGATTGTGTGTGTGCGTTGTGTATAGCGGGTTGTAGCTATTTTTGTAAGCGCTAAAGATACAGGAGGAAATGAATGCGCGCAGGTGTTAAACTGCAAACTTGGATGGAAACTGAAGGGCAGATGGTTCTTTACTCTACTAGAACTGTTATGAACAATATGCAGTGTCATTTTTCTACACAAAATTGATTCATGTTGCCTTGAACCATGTTATAATGTTGTTACCTCCTCAGTAACATGCCCAGAGTTGTGTATTATTTCATGTCTGAGTAATCTTGGTGTATTGGCTCCGTCCCACCTTCTGATGTCCTGTAGTGGTAGTAGTCAAGTTAGCAGCTACCTTAAGTAAAGACAGGCAAATCCAAGGCTGAAATTAGACAAATGATTCTTTAAACTGTGGCCATACCAGCTTGTCAAAGCCTGATCCCATCAGGTTTCAGAAGCTAAGCAGGCCCGGGCCTGGTTTGTGCTTGGATGGGAGATGGCTGGGAAATTCAGGTGCCAAAGTGTTACAAGTGTTGTTACATTACCATTTTTAGATTTTTTCCCATTCAAGAGACATACCATTTTGTTTTAATTTGTTAATAGCTATGACTACAGTCCTAATTTTTCATCGTTCTGAAAGCCTCGGTGGCAGTAGCTCAGCTGATAAAGAGCGTTTGAGTCTTGTTCTCGACATAAACATCATTGGTTGAGCGTGTGTAACTGGTTCCTTGTTATAAAGCACTTTGATAGCCTCGAAGGTGGAAAAGCGCTATAGACCATTTACTATTTACCATATAAGGAGTAAAGCTGTTAGGTATTGAAAGACAATATACTGAGCATTTGTTATGCCTTGAAAAATTTATTATGAACAAAAAAATATGTAAAATTGGAATATTATTTGAACGACCATCAACAGGGCTGTCCATTCACAAATGCCAGTACTATGCAAAATAAAGCTTTAAGGGTTAAAATGCAGTAGATTTAAACATGATATATCATAACTGCAGTGTAAAAAACTAGCTGTCTGCGTCTCTATTTCCCACCACTGCTCCCCACAGTAAACCATTTGTCTAATATATTTTGGCATGTTTTATTCCGGATGCCCTTCCCGAAACAATATAGGCAATATTTGGGAAAATGGAACAAATCTGGCATGTGTTTGAATCTATATATAATGTAACCATTTGAACTTGTAAAAGTCCTATATATAGGTATTAAGTTCTGCTCCTAAATGGGCCATTAATCTTCCCATAAATGAAGGAAAAATATGAAATAACGTACAGAAAATGTCCACTTTTATTACCCCTATATGGTTGGTATGCACTAACTATCCAAGTTCATAATTCTTTACGTCTTTTAACACTATATTAATGCAGCTACTCTGTCTCTCATAAAACTACAGGTTGTGGCCTTGGTGAAAAGAGCAGGAAACTTCCCCACCGACCGCTTTATAGCCGCACGACCCGAGGGCACTGTTTATATGTTACCACGGAGACCAGCCTGACAAGGGGAAAATGCCTGCATATACTGGAAATGACTTCTGACATCTTCCTCTCATGTATATTAGACAGGTTTTTCACTATTCAGAGCCTATACTGTTTAATTTACCAGCCAGAACCACACGCTTTGACAAAACTTTACAAAGATGAATGGATGTGGAGTTGCATCCTGTCTCCCTGATTACAGAGGGTGTGATTGACAGGTGGATTAACCAATCAGAGAGGCTTTTGTGTCAGAAACAAACATGATTGCTTATATGTAAAAAGTGGAAAAAGAACATAAAGGACTGAGAAACTGTGGATTTTTCAGGATCAACAGTCTAATTTATTATTCATCTCAGGTAAAAGAAGTTACTGGCTGTGGTTGGATCATCTCACGGATGTAAGGTCAGGGTCCCTTCTGGATTTGAACCATAGACTGTGTATATAATTGGACAGAGCTAACCCGCTAGCCAGCTTGTTCCAAATAGGAAGTTCTCATGCGGGCAGTTCTGGCTCCTTCTAACCCTGGCTCCCATTGACTTGCATTGGAATATTGTGGTCCCTGACTGTGAAACTTGTCATTTTGGTCTTAAAATGTTCGTATTAACCCACTCTGCATGATCCTCGTGTTTTTATTTCGCTATTTTGTCCATTAAAAAATCCTTTTCATAATATACGTAGAGCTTGTCTCCAAATTGAGCTGTGCCAAACGCCATGGGTGACACACTGCTTAAAGTAAAAGTATTTTAAACTGGTAGAATCCTCGTTGATGATTTGCAGCTGTTTGTAAGAATGTGTCTTGTTCGCAGTACTTACAACGGCTAACACTTGGTAATGATCGCGACCGTCCACCTGTTAGCGCTAATATATTCTCGTCTGGGGATGCTGGGAAATGTATTTTTATGTCGGCGTTAACCTCAAGGTCAGGTGCCATATTGCGGCAGCCACAAGCCCATATACTCAGGATGAGGTCTAAATAATTGCTGGCAGTTGTGGCCGGAGCACAGATTGCAGAGTGCGCGGCCTTGGAAACTCAAGACCATCGCGGAGTTGTCCAGACTAATTCTGCTGACTCGGCTGCATTACCGGACCACCTGTGAATGACTTGATCTTGATTTTTAAAGGGCCCATATTACACTATTTTCAGATTTGTTATAGTGTCGTTTCCTCATCAGAAATATACTTAGTTTTGTTTTGTTTCATTCACACACATTTAACACACAGATACTGCATATTTAGGTTAGTCTCAAGAGTCAATTTCGTGTAATATAAACCCTTTCAATAGTAGGGTAAGTGTATGTTTAAGAGAAGTAGCATGAGCAGCTTTTCCTCTCGACTTTCTCTCAGGAGGAAAACTGTATAATGTGAGTGTCCAGCTGGAGTCATTTTGTTCACACTTGGCATCAATATGTGTCCTCTGTTTGCATAAGGTTTTACTGTATATCGAATGGTATGCTTCTGGGGTCAATTTACTTATATTTAGCATTATGGGAAAAACATGAAATGGCTGCTGTTAACAATTTGGACACAATGAATAGCCCATATGAGCGTAGCAATAAGACAATATCATCATTTTAGATCAAGGGTGTCAAAACTATGGAAAACTATATAGTACGTTTTACTGCAATTCAAGTATTTCTATCACTCTTATCTCAATAATATAACATTTTATTGTGATACGGATCTAAATTCTGCAGTCCAAAACTATTTAGAAGTACGAGGGCTTTGTCAAACTTGTGTAAAATGCATCTATCTGAAAGACTTGCTTGCATATGTGGTATAGTTTGGACATCCCTGTTTTAGATACTATTATTGTTGCTTTTTATCCGTAAAGGTGCACTATGTAACTTTTCTGTTTGGAGGTTGTTTCCATGGAGATTTTATTGCTTTGCCTTCTCTTCCTCCAAGGAGACAGACAAGTGATGCTATCATAGACCAAGCTACAGGTCAGATCTGTGGAGAGGCAAGTCCACTCGTAAGAAAGTATGGGATTTAATCATTATTAATAATAGTGGCTCTTAGTATTTCTGTATCTCTTTTTTTCACTTTTATTTTGGATATATTTATTTATTTATTTTTTATTTCTTTTTGTTTTGTTTTCTTACTTCTTTACTTATTATTTTCTTTTTCTAACGTACTACTCAACTATTGTATTTACTTACTTGAAAAAATATATAAAAAAAATTTATATTGTATTCTTGCTCTGCTTTGCAAAAAATGTTCAATAAAAATAATTATAAAAAAAAAAATAATAATAATAGTGGCTCAGTGGTTAGAGCAGTGGTTCCCCAAACCGAAGGCTGATCGATTCCCGGTTGGACCTGCATTACCTCGTATCAAAGTGTCTACGTGAATGATTTGTGGTGGTCGGAGGGAAGTGCAGCGTACAGACAGGCACATAGCTGTTATTTTACTCTCAGTATGTAGTGAAAACAGATTCTCAAGCAAGTTTAATACAATTACACTTGGAAGATTTAAGATTGCTATTTTAGTTCTTGAGAAACTGTCATGTCCTTTACTCATCACCTGCTCTTAAGTTCGCTTTCTGAAGTTTCCCATGACAAAACACTTTTTGGTCCAGACACAGAGCCAGAAGCACTTGTAGGATTCACGTTTTCTCCCACACAACTCATATGACTAACATCTCTCCAATAATAGCAAAAATACTCCTTGACGAATGACAAGCTCGTCTTTGTGTAAATATTCTGGATGCAGCAGAGTTGAGAATGACCTCAAAACCAAGTCATTTGAAAAGGAGCACCATCATTTTCCATTATCAGATTATGGGATACAGGTCTCCATGGCCACGGCTTAAACTCATGTCTCTCATGTCCACTTTTGGGTACAGTGTAAGCTTGGAATCATTAGATGACCAGCCAGAATCACACGCTTTGACAAAACTTTACAAAGAAGAGTGGATCTGGAGTTGTTCCCCTGATTTCACATGATTGACAGGATTAACCAATCAGAGAGAAGCGTGGTCTGTTCACGTCAAAACCAAACACGGCTGCATACACATAAAAAGGGGAAAAAACAACTTTAAAGACTGAGA
The DNA here is from genome assembly GCA_000787155.1 of Scartelaos histophorus. Lineage (NCBI taxonomy): Eukaryota > Metazoa > Chordata > Actinopteri > Gobiiformes > Gobiidae > Scartelaos > Scartelaos histophorus. The sequence continues at coordinate 896 of KN501985.1, read as the reverse complement.
AACCGACTTTTTTACAGATTTTTGCAGCATCAGCAGTCAAAGCACCAAACTATTACTTATCTTAGGTTTTGTTCTGAATGTTACGAGAATGTCTTCAACATTTAAGAGACACGTGCTACAAATTAGCAGCTGTGGTTAGATCATCTCAGGTTCGGATGGAGGATTTTCACCTTTTATTGTCTAGCTCCAGTTCTGGATTTGAACATAGTGTAGAAGGAAATGGCTGGGCAGACATATAAATAATAGAATAACCCCAAAATGTCTGTTATTGTGTTTGTATCACAGGTGATTTTCAGTTGTGGACAGAGCCAGTGAAGACATTATTTGCTCATCAAGGTTTGTTGCATCAGAGGACAGTGTCTGCTCCTGTGGGCTCGGTTTATGAAAACACTGT
>KN501983.1:11090-28665 GCA_000787155.1 Scartelaos histophorus | reverse complement strand
ATAATAATAATAATAATACAAAATACAAGATTATTCACTATTATTGAATTTTTGTAGCCTTATGGTAGGTCTATAGTTATTAGAAATGCCATGTGCGTTTCTTTAGTTATTTGTTGGCCACAACTTTAAGACACATATAAACCAGCCGAGTTACTGTTTTAACGTGTTTAATTTTAGTGAGCATCTGCAGCATCCCATGACAGGTGCTCACGCAGGCCTGGATACAGTGGGCTCACTGATCTCGCGAGAGCGGCCCCTCACGGTGGAGCCTGGGCAATGCGATGCTGTTGCTGTGGATTTGATTGACAGGAAACATGTCGGTGTGGTGGGAGCAAACCGGGATGCAGCTGCTGCCAAGGGATACAGGGAGTACCTCGCATCAGCACCTTTAAACAGCGGGCTGCGATGCGCCCCAACGCTGCTCTTTTGTTCGATGTAAAACCGAGGGCCACCCCATGGATGCTGTGGCGAACCGCGTAGCAGCCTGCCGCTCGCTCTCTTCACATTGTGTTTGATTTAGCTACAAGCAGAGACACCTTGATGAAACAGCAGGAACTACGAGCACTGTTGTTGCAATGGAGTCGACTGTGTCACGGCTCAAACCGCGTCTGTAAACCCACAACACCTCGGTCCATGGCGTGCTGCAGGTTTCCTCTCTGAAACACATTTTAATTTCCACTGGGGGGCTTTATTTTATTTTGTTTTTTCAAAGTGCAAAGGGAAAATAACGACCACTGCTCGCAAACTATGAACGAGGAGATGACCAAAAGCGAGGAGCAGCATCTTAGTTTGCAGAAAGCCTTGCAGCAGTGCGAGTTGGTGCAGAACATGATAGATATAAGCATTTCTAGTTTGGAGGGTTTACGGACCAAATGTGCCACATCCAACGACTTGACACAAAAAGAGATCCGAACGCTGGAGGTAAGCACCGGGATTGTGTTGTGCGTCTTCGTCTAAATCAATTGGGGGATCTATCCTCCATCGAGCTCTCACTATGCATGTGTGTTTACCTATTTCCCCCACAAACCTGCCCAGAGCACCTTTATATGAGCCTTCTGAGCTGTGTGTTGTGCAGTGCTATAAATCAAGGCTACGGGACTGCAGTGGGCTGTTATAGACTTGCGCATTCTGCAGGTGGCGAGGGGAGAAGGTTCCTCTTCTCCATCAGAATAAGATGAGAAGCAGCCACAGAGTCGATGCCGCGTTTTCACTCCATCCTCCGTGCGCTAGTTTAGGCTGCGCATCTGTAGCTATAGTCGCAACCAGGCCTAGGCGTTATGCAAGAAGGCCACATCACTCCAATCACCAAATATCCTTATCTGCTTAATTGGCCCGTGTGGTATTCCGAAAATTGGGTTACGTAATGCCTATTAGATTACCCACGCCTGGTGTTTGACATGTGGGATCTTTAAAAACACTTAGGGCAGTGTAGCAGCACCACTTGCCAATGAAAGCGCATAAAAACATATGTCATAAAGTGGGATAATGTCATTGACCACTCACAAGAGCGCGCAGCAGACACAGACCTGCAAGAATGTCCACAATGGTGCCCCAGGAGATGAAAACAAACAGCATTAAGAGAGATAAGGTTGTCATAAACTCAGCGTTGAGTGTCTGTGTGCACGGGCCATCCCATCACAACACTCCTTACTACTATAGCACAAATACAAAGTGCCATCAAATCCCTCTAACCCTGTTCTTAGAAACCATATTTAGTCACTTCACCTTCTTGTGCAGAATAAATCCATAAAAGCATCTCAAACTTTACAAAACTAATGAAACTGTCATTTTACATGCCATACTTATAGGCTATAGTGAGTTATTTTGAACCATAACTTGAGCAACATTTATTCTTTCTTTCTTTCTTTCTTTTAGTTTCCCTCTGACACAACTGATAGAGATGAGAGACTTTTGCTTATAGTTTTAGTTTAGTGTCTGTCTTTTTGTTTTGGGACAGTGAATATTCTTGAATTGCAATCTCTGCTGGTCCTGGGTTGGTTCTCGGCATAGTTCAGATTAGTCCTGATATAGACTTGGTTTGGTCCAGTTCCCGTCCTGGTTTAGTCTCAGTTTATCACATGGGTTTATTTCCAGATTACAGAGGACATCTATGCTGATGTCTTAAAGATTGTTTTAAAGAAGCTACATTATCTGGTCTATGCCTCCAGAGTTACAAATTGTATTGTAATCAATAGATAAACTCAGAAAACAATATTTATGAAGACTTGTTTTAAAAAGACTCCTAACTCAACTTCCTTATCACATAGGCCTTTAGCATTGAAGTTGTAAGTCTGCTCTACAGATAACTTAAATGACTAAGTTTATATGTGTGTGCATGTGGTTTTGATGCTAAGGAACAGACTCGAGACACAATACCAATTCCAATACCATGATGATAAAAAAACACTCTTTATTTAGACAAAAGTACGCAATTTTCAACATTAAATCGTCACATGTCTAGTAGATGCACATTACTAAACACACCTGGTTCTGCAAGGAAAACCTCTCAATACAATACAGCATATTAACAAAGTGGAAAAAGGTGTAGTACAGTTATTAAAGTAGCAAAGATAGTAAAAGAGTTTTGTAAAATATGTATAAATATAGATTACACTATGCAAAGTAATGTAAAAGTACTAACTGTAGAGAAGTATAACTCCTATAGACTCCTATAGCAACTACTGGAGACAATGGGCCTCATTCATGACACGTTCTTATGAACACATTTGTACATAAGGCCTTCTTATGAACCTTTTTGGCTTTCACCAAACTTTTTCTGAACTGATAATGTTGTTCTGAAAGAACAAATCTTACAGACAGGCAGGGGCACTCATAAGAACACAAATTCTACTGTTTTAGAATATTATTACTCTGATAATGCAACAAAAAAAAAAATTGCTCCATGATTGTAAGTTATATATTTTCTTAAATTATTTCCTAAAAACATAGTACTATGTTATCCAATAACATTTATGAGGAGTTTTATAGAGCATGTGTCTATTGGGTGTAACAGACTTGACACAGGCTGCAGTGAGCCTCAGTGTGTCCAGCCCCAGTGCTCTTCATGTGGGCCTGTGTCACAGCCCTGTGCCCCTCATCATCCCCCTGACTGTGGGCCTGTGTCACAGCCCTGTGCCCCCATCATCCCCCTGACCCCCCATGACCAGAGCTCACTCTTATGCACCCGGGGTCCGAGATGGCAGAAAGTGCCATAAACATGAAAAAAGTGTGACTAAAAATTACTTAAATAGTGTGTTCATGTGATTTTGGACATTTGAAATTGCAGCTGAAGTTGTAAAACATCCGTACTCTGTAGACGCTCCACCCGACCTCATCACTCTCTCCCTTTCACTTTTTCATGTCATAATGCCAAACACACATGGGCCATATTTGGATGTCATACATATGGATACATATACATTTACTATGTAAATGAAATGTAAATGAGCTTGGAGGGGTTCGTAGCTGGGTGTTGCTGAATTAGGTGCAACAGCATTTTTTTAAAGTGTAACTTTAAAGTGGAAGTTACAAAAAAATTTTCAGAAAAGTTTTTCATGAATGAGGCCCCTTGTTTTAACACGTTGTAGAATGAGAACCATGTGGAAACAATTGCCCCTGCAAAAAAACAAAAAAACAAAAAACAAAAATGGTTGTCTATATCTATAAACAATTGTGGTTAGTTTACTTTGCCTTTAGCCAAGTTATAGTTCCTTTTAGGTTGGTACAAAGGTGGTACATTGAAAGTTTTAGATTGTGGTTAGTTTACTTTGCCTTTAGCCGCTTTAGATCACTGTTCTAGTCAATTTGTGACAAAGTTATGATGTGAGTAGATGTTACTTAATCATGATCACACTGTAAATATCAACTATATATCTATACGAAATATCATATCTGAAGGCATTAGACAATATTGTTTAACTTTGATGTGTTTTTGAGGGGAAATGGCATCTGCAACAAGGTAGAGAGTTGCTCAACTTTGACACAGAGTGCATTTACAAACCACATCAAATACCTGGACTAAACCTGAAAGTAAGACTAGACCAAAACAGGACAATTGTCAATCATGTATTATGTTGACTGGTAAAGTGTTGTGTCAGTTTTGTTTTCGTCATTTAAACAAAACTAAAATAAATGTTTATTTTTATTTCCATATGACCTGATGTATCTCGTGCACTGTAATAAGATAAGACTGCATTGGCTATACTTATTTAGTCAGTTATTCACATGGTTATTTTCACATAAGCTTAAGCTAGCTGTGGTTCTGTATTCTCTGGCAGTGACATTCATGCCTACGTTTTGACTTATACTTGTATGTTGTTATTTGAACTCTTCAAATAACAATTGTCAATTGTTTGGCTGCTGCGTTCATTATTTTTTGTTTTTCTGATTTGATCAATATTAAGCCATAATCCAGACATATACATGCAAACATATTTGTGAACTGATTTGTTGGTCTATTTATACTCCTGTAGTAGATAAAACTAAAATTACTGCTATTGATATGGTATAATTATTCCTTATTGTGAATAGTACATTTTTAGTCATTTAATATCATATTATAAAGTGAGGCAGATCTTCAAAATATGTCCTTCAATATCAAACACTGTCCAAACTATGTAACATTTACTATGGCTATTTTATTCTATATGCAACATGTCACTATATTATTTTGATATTGGGCATTATCGTTTTTTCCAACCAGTAACTTTATCCTCCTATTCTGATTTTGACCAATACATATTATTGGATGTCTTACTGTTATTGCTGTAGGACATATCCCTTGCTTATTTTTAGCCAATGGGTAGTTATTGAAATTGCAATTTGAATGGTTGCAAAATTGCACAATGTTGCAATTTTTGAAGTACAATCATTTTCTCTACAAACAACACAATATCTTGTTTTACTCTGCATAAAAACGGCAAACCCTTTTGTTTAGATTTATATACACATGTTCTGAAAAATCCTAATTAGATATTTTTCTCTCCATTTTTCTTTTTACAGGCCTAATATATAGTCTCTAGGCATGGGACAATATTGAAGTTTGGTGTCATGATTATCATGGCCAAAATAATAATGATTAACAATGATATCGCAATAATTATAAAAGTTGATGAAAGTTAAAAAAAATGTATTGCTATGAATAACTATCTTTTTAATATTACGAATAAGTTTCATATTTAAGCAACTGTTATAGATTTGTAATTTGTAACAAGTGGAAATAACAATGAACAATGATCTAGAAGAAAATGTCTAAGTAGATTTTTCTCTGATTACTTTGTTGGCTATTATTACGATTACATAAAATGTCCCACAAACGGTTGTTGTCGACCTTTTTATTATTGTTAATTGTTCCATCCCTAAAAGTCAGTAACAGAAAATCTGCCTGAAATACCTGAGTGGTAGTTTTTCGGGTCCAAGCCCTGACCTTATCCTCGCCCAAAGCTTCATTAGAAACACACTCTCATTATAGTGCATTTATGGCAACTTGACTGAAGTGGTATACAGGTTTCCATTAATATCATTATGCATTGTGGAGAGTCTCCCTTGGATACATACTGAATGATCTTTGTGTGAGGGCTTTGTAGAGCTTCAAACACACGGAGCACATGACGTCATATGTTGTATTTTTACTAAAACACAATGTGGTACAAGTGCAGTGGTGCCGTCTGTACTGTAAACAGGGCACACTGTTGTCAACACTGCTCTTGTGTGGAACAGTTAGAGTAGCATTTCAATCATGAGGCGTGTCTGTGTCATACTGCCTTTGGGGAGGGTCAATCCAAAAAACTGTTTGTGATTAAAAGAAATACTGATCTCAAAAAATTAAAATATCATGAAAAAGTATTTTTTTTTAACTTATTTCAGAAAGTTAAACCCATATATTATATATATTCATGGGCCATGGCACATAAAACATGTGGCTTTCAAACCTTTGTTTCTTAAGATTTTGATGATTATGTCTTATATTTGATGAAAGGAGAGTGACATGGTGGCCTATCATGATCCTTACGATATTGTCTTATCTTTCAATATATGAATTATAGAACAATACATTTTGGGGTCAGTATTTATCATGGGTACTTTTTCTTTCTACAAGTAGGGAGCATTTTGGTATTTTTCTGTTTTATGATACGATCTGAGATCTGAGTGTCTAATACATAACTTTTATGACTCATTATAGATATAAACTACTAAAGTGCTTCATTTTACTATGATTTTATTGCAGCTCATGTTTTTCGAATACTTTTTGAGTCAAATTCTGCTTCAGGGTTAGTGTGCCAGTGGCATCAATTAGTTTTAATATCGTCTAAAGTGTCTTCACCAATATATCACCCTTCAAAATGTAATATCGTGACAGGCCTAGCTGATGATTTAAAAATGTACACCAGAATGGTACCAGAAAGTATTTAAAAAGCCTGAGATGGAGGAGTTGTGATCCTGCCTACTTCACACCTCCACACACCTGGGTAATGGCTGTGTAAAGTAGGTGTCAGTTTTGGACTGTCTGTTAAGAAAAGCTACAACAATCATCCAATCACAATATTGAAATACATGAGCTGTCATACAGTACTACGGCAGTCATGGTGTCCAACTGGAGTAGTAGGAATAGTAGCCACTGTACCTCAAACTGAGTCATGTATGGGTGCTTTTTAATGGCCATAATCATGTTAGTTTTATTGTTGAATTGTCAAATGATATTTAGGTTATTAAACTATGACCGTTACTCACATGGAAACAGTTCATATGGTTTGATGTAAAAATGTCTGAATAATGCAAAACAAAGCTCAGTATGTTAAATCTGAAAATGAGGGTGGCATTAAATAAGGTTTTCTTCTTCCCACTCCTTTTTTTTTTTACTGTTTTTTACTGTTTCTGTTGTAATGACCACACCAATGTACGTATACACTTGCTCCATTGTAAAAGAATGTAAACGTTTACTTGCCCAAAATAAATGCATAAATAAATAAAATATGGCAAATAAAACAAACAAATATGGGCTTCCACAGCAAAGGAAAGGTATGGTTCATATTGTCCTTTATGGGGAAATGTGCCCTCTACATTTGACCCATTCTCCAGGGCCTCTGGGGCAGCGGGTCAGAGCAGGACTGGACTATCTCCAGATCTGGAGCTGGTTTGGCAGACCAATGTTTAGCCCATTGTGTGTTTTGGGTTGTATGTTTACACTTTTTATTTGAAGAAGTTGTTCTAGATGAACATGTTGCTGTTATATTAAAGGTACACGTTGACACTTTTCAGGTTGAGGGTTCACCTCCTAATTGCCTCCATGGAGGTGTTACTGCTTTGCCTGGAATGTTCCACATTATGCCATAAAATGTACATGTAAGAGAGTGTGTAAATACAGCTTGCTTACTATTAGTAACCTGCTGAGTCGAATTGTTTAATTTGTCTAAAAAAGACGTAAATGTTAAGTAAAGTTAAAAAAAAAAAAAATCATGTACTCCTTCAGAATCTTTAATCATCAAAATTAATGAGGTAATATCTAAATTTTATCAGACAATACTGAATAGCTCCGTGGTCCTTTAAGTCTCTTTAATGACAGTAAATAATTTCAAAACAACAAATGACAGTTTATTTTCTTGACTTCAGTTAAACTACACTGTGTAACCTCCTGGATGCACCATGTGCTTGGCCCCATGAAGATGTTATTGCTTTACCCAGAACCTTGAAGGTTTCACAGGCTTCTATTTAACTAGTTTATCCTCATGGACGAGCCTGTGGTGCCACCAGAACAAGACAGATCTGTAGAGATCTGCAGTAGGGATTACAATAGGAATGAATGTTTTTAAAGTTTTGTTTGTTTGTTTGTTTAGCAACAGAAATTGACTAAATGCAAAAGTTTATGGCATACTCACACTCAAATGAGAAAAATATTTATGTCGTCTTTAACAAAATTATGTAGTCAACAAAATATCAAATGAAAAAAATGGACATTAATGGACGTGGTCGGTGTAACATTTCTGCACTCGTGCACTTTTGACTCTTGTATTGTCTAGTTCTGTCTTGATCCCTTTTTATTATAAAATGTGGTAGACAGATCCAACACTTTCTACAAATCCAATTATGACTGTACTTGCAAATATATCTTATGTTTTGCAAATAGTTTGCGCATTAAATCTAAGAAGCAGATGTAAACCTGCACAGAGGCTATATCAGACTGCCTGTTTGTCAAGAGCGCCTCCTGCTGTACAAATGCTGTAATACAACTGAAGAAACTATCTTCAATCTGAAGTTGAAGTTGACGTCATTTAATTCAAAATTTGGTAAAAAAAAGTATCTATAAGAAAAATCACAATTTCTGATCTTCACTTGCTCATCCTGCTCACAGTCAGAATACCTGCTTTTCAGGGTATTTTTTGTGGTATAAAATAATTTAGAATTGAATAAGTTAGAGTTGATTAAAGTCATACTGTGGAGCATTCAAAGCAGTGACAAATTCATTAAAACAAGCAGGTGACGCACCCCTTACCAAAAAGTTACAAAATGCACCTTTAAAGGAGTGAAAAGTTGTGCCAGTTGTGATAATGTGTTTCTTGTGTCACTCCCAGGGGAAGTTGGTGAAGTACTTCAGCCGCCAGCTGTCCTGTAAGTGCAAAGTGTCCTTAGAGGAGCGCAGTGCGGAGCTGGAGGACTTCCCCCGCCTCGGACACTGGTTCCGCATCGTCAACCTGAGGAAAGAGGTGGTAGAGGTGAGCCTCCTCATATGCACACGCTCATGCTTTTTAACACCACTAAATGTCCAGAGAAAATGTCAAGTATTAAGACGACATTATAAGCTCTCCAGAGTCAAGCACATCAGCACTGTATATTATTTTATAAAACTGTAGGTTTGACAGGCTTGTGCCTCAGACAACAATTTGTATTTCTAACTTGTATTTGTTGTTAATTCATCTTTTGATTACACTTAAACTGATGTCCCATGTATTAGAAAGTAATTCTCCCTATAGGAACAACCAATAATTAATACTGGTTTAGTTAGTCTGGGCAGTACATGTTATTAAACCTCAATGTTAAACATGCACCATTATAGCCATGGGCTCTTTTCTGTACATTGTACATTATTTTCTCTCACAAATGCACTCTCACATCAGTGTAACAATGGAGGGTAGGTGCTTGAAGTGTCTTGCCTAAGGAAACAACAACAGTACGCACTGGTCCATGCAGGGCCCAAACTGTCGACTGTGACCACTAAAGCTCAGCCTGTCATAATGACTAATTTTGAAGTGTGATGTATTAATGAAGTACATAAATATAGACAATAAATGATAATGTTGAAACCAAACCATAAAGCAGAATTATCCTTCTAAAACAAATCTAAATGTGCACTATTCTTTAAAATAACACAAGACCTGCAATAAATACATAGCAGAATGCAACACCTAAGTAATTAGCTTAGTTAGTGAGTCATAGAAGTTCATAATTCAACCTTCTACAGCTCAAATGTTTTCCTAGTAAAAATAAAAATACTAAAATCTTCCCACTACCACTACTAGAAAACAGAAACTAGAAAAAAATATTGACCCCCAAACATAGTCAGTATAATCATTATTGTGACAGTCCTGACCAGAGCCACTGTTGCTCTTGCACTTGGCACTTCCAGTACTTTCCTATCTCAGTATTGTCCAGGTCTCAGATGGGGCTATGTTAGTGTAACCTGTGTAGATGTACTCGTGTATTAGCCTAATTGTACAGTACCTGAGCATGTGCTGTGTGTGCAGGAGATGAGGCCAGGCGAGGTGACCCTGGAGGGCCTCCTGGACATGAGCGAGGAGCAGGTCTGTGAGCGGCTGCAGAAGTTTGGGGCAAATGAAGAAGAATGTGCCCGTCTCAATGCATCACTGTCCTGTCTCCGAAAGGCTCAGCAGCTTGGTGAGAACACAATACACACACACACACACACACACACACACACACACACACACACACACACACACACACACACACACACACACACACACACACACACAATAATGCTCACTGGTGCACACTTAAAATAGATGATTTATTTTCTTTTAATGTGAATAAACTGCACACAAGTTTGACAGTAGTAATCACTGCAGAGGAAGAACCACAAGAACAATGTACTTGACACTTTAAACTCCTTGACAACCTCACACACACTGATTGTAATGTTTTTGTTGAGATTCTTGTTGTTTATTTCATTTGAGACACTGCTGGTGAATAGGAAAAAAATGGAAATAGAAATGTTTTTCTTTTCTTTTCTTTCTTACTTTTTTCTTTTCTTTTTTTTCTGGAGAAAGCTTGTTGAGACAGCCTGTAGTGTGTTAATGACTATTACCACTTTCATATCCAAAGATTTATTCAGATTACAGATTAGTACACAATTAATTTATTCATCAGTTAAGTGAAGTAGCCCTACAACAGCCAAGGAAATATGCATAAAGCTGCAGTTGTGTAAACTGTACACCAGGTGGCATCAGAGACACTTGCATTGGAGGAAAATGGAGCTATTCTGTGTAACCATTAACATGTTTTTGCATCATAAAATACTGAAATTATGATTAAGTACATTTAAATGCTACTTATCTAAATGATGTGGATGCATGGTTAATTCATCAAATAGTGTAATTAGGAATGCCCCGGCCTGTTACAACGATCACTCATCACAAAATGGATCTAATACGTGCAAGACAAGGCAATTAAGGTAGATGAGAAACACGACCAAAATACGCTATGACGCACAGATTCTGTTTTAAACGTTTCCAGAGGAGTCTGAGTCCAGCCTGCCTGTAACAGTGTCTTGTAATTTCCTTAGTAGATCAGAAGAGGGCAGTGGCACCTCACAAACAAACCCAAGCCCTGGATAAACATTTAATAACAGATCTAGTTTTAACTCCCACATACTCTTGGATAAAGTACATGTTACGTCCTCAGACTGAAGCCACTGCAGAGGAGTTACATTACCTTTGTCCGCACAAAGAAGTGTTCAGGAAAAATGAATTCCTGAGCTTCCATCTTCTGTTGGAATTTTCTTTGCGATCTGTGATCTTAAAGACACAAATGCTTTGGAAGTGCTACTGTTTAAAAAGACTATATTCCATATAACTCTTTTAATACTCTTATAGTATGACGTGATTACCAGGGTCAACACATTCATCAAGATTTCCTTTACAGAATATTTATGTTTGTGTGTGTGTGTGTTGGTCTGTATGGTGTGTATGTGTTTGTTTGTTTGTTTTTTGTACTTCATGAATTGGAAAGTTCTTTTTTCTGCTCTGTACAATTTTGATGCAAACAACAGGATTTGAACATACATTTTCACCTATGATTACACTGTTAGCATTTAATCAGTGGATTTCACTTTTAATCAAATGATTCCAGGTTAAATGTCAGAATAGACTTTGCTTGATTTGTATTTTAAGCAAAAAAAATAATGATATCAAATTCTTCAAACCTTTTTGGCAGAATAAATCATACATAACTTTCAAGAGCAGGGCCCATTTCCTGCTTGTCTCTACAGAGATTTGCTTTCCACAGTTATTGCTTTTCCTGGAATGTTTCATAATATGGCATTAAAGTCATCCATCTTATCCGTGCAGATGAGAGAGGGTCTCCTCTCTACAGATCTGACCAGTAGCTCTGCTCGCTGTGTTTGTTTAACGCCATACTGTGGAACACAACATCTCCATGGAGACAAGCAGGTGGTGAATCACCTGTAAGGACACTAACCACCAAAAATAAAAGCTGTAATAGTGATTAATCTCTTGTTTTGGTAAGCACCCTAAATCTGTTCAGTTACATTAGCTTTGCCTTTCTGCCTGTGTTTGCTGTTTGTTTCCTCTGTCTGTCCTTGTGTCCATTATTACTGATTTCCATGTGCTTATGTTCTTGCGTGCACCCCTCGGCCCTTCACTGCACTACTCCAAAGGCAGGGGTCCCGACTCTAGAAGACAATAATGGGCTCACTAACATTGAGCTAGCTGCATGTGTGAGTAAACTGCAGCTACGTCACCTCAGTACTGACAATAAGTGGCACTTTCAGCTCTGAGAAATACATGTAACAGCCCTCTTCATATTCACACACATGCAGAACAAAATACCACTTATTCACTTTGAATGTTATTGGCCAAATCTGCTGTTTGTTGCAACCATGTAAAATGTCCATAATAAAGATGCATTTGCTTAATCTATTTCACAGCGATAGTAAGATAAGTCATTATCTAAATAAGTAACCTACGCCAAGAACATGGGGCATAGGTGGATTTGTAGACTTTGCTCCTATTTAGGCTTTTAAACATTCAAGAATGTACTGTCATTGTTACAAGAAACAACAAAATCACATTAGAACAATTATTCAAATTGTAAAGTGTAGATATGCAGAATATAAACTTATATAAAAAGCATTTCGTATAAAACAAGAGTACACAATATATTTGGTGACAGTAGCTCAGTAGAGCGTTTGTCCACTGATCTAAAGGTCAGTGGTGCGAATCTTGAATCTTGAATCTCTTGACATAAAACATTGGCTGAGTGGTCAAATACACTAACTCACAGGTTTGGAGTGTGATTCCAGTTCCTACAGATGAATGCTTTCATTGTGTCCTTGGGCAAAACACCTAGTGTCTACATGCACTGGTGTATGAATGTGCGTGTTAATGGGTGAGTGGTTCCTTGATGGAAAACACTCTGAGTGCCTTGGAATTGGATAGCGCAGTATAAAAATGTGACCATTTACCACTGATATTTAAACAACATTCACTTTCACCCATTCACTTGCTCATGCGTTTTACAAATGGTATATTATAGTTAGTTTGGTGCCCCACAATAAAAGAGCCATGGGAGCTGCTGGGGCAATACACATTTATGAAACTATAGTGTCTTAATACTTTTAGGTCAACTCTAACTCTAGTAAGTAGAATCCAGAATCTCCATAGGGTTATTATTTGACTAAGTGAAAATTGCTGAGGTGACGACAGTTGCTGTGCCTCTATTGAGTGCCCAGTCCAAGCATGTTAGTATTTAGAGACCAACGCAGATAAAAACAGCCATGAGTCCGGTGCTTAGATCCTCAAGGAAGCGTTTCACCACTAAACCTAAAGAATAGAAACATGTGCGCAGTGTAAAGATGTGCAGAAGAATTATGATAATCCCAAGAGAAATTGTTGTATTTTATGAGTCATAAAGCAGTATTGAAATTGGCAAATGTGGACGTCTCTTCATTTTACAAGTTGAACATATTGCATTTGCAGTGTAAATGTATTTTCTTTGCAGGGAAAAAAATAATTAGAAAGTTGATTTCTGCAGCCCATGAGATGCAACGAGGATGAGTCATACAATTTAGAGGCAGGCGGGAGCTTTTTGTGCGACAATATATAGACATTACCCAGCCCGTGTCCACATGCTCACAGGGAGGCACTAGTGCTAATGTTTTCATTGTTTCCTTGGGGGGTACAATATGCCACAAGACATTTGTGTCTCTGTATTAGAGCCTATTCCAAGTTTCACAGTGTACACATGTACACTTTGTATATTTAAATGGTTTATATTACCGTATCAAAATTTTCCTCTGCATTGGACCCATCTCCAGATCTTGAGCTAGTCTTGGTCAAAATTTTAGCTGAAGCATTTGACCTATAGTGCACGTTTTGGGTCGATGGGGGAACAATAACGCAATAACAACAAAGCAGGATATTTCACAGTAAACCATTTTTAAATAGACAATATATTTCAAAAGGCCTGAGCTGCAACAAATAAACTGCAGAATGAACCAATAATTAGCCATAGTAGTCACTTATTCAACTTTTTATAGCTCAAGTCTTACTGTATTATAACAAAAATACCTCAAATCTCTCCACAGAGAAATTGTACACACGATAAGGATTGAGCCCCAAAATATATTGTTCCACCTTTCATATACTGAACAATAAGCTGATATAAAAATCATTGCCTAGCTTCCACTATAGTAACTAAAACTATGTGCTGCTTCTCATGCAGACTTCACTATTATTAAATCCAGCTATCACTCAGAGCATTATGAAAGCTGACCAATGGGAGTGGGCGGGGGAAAGTGTCTTTGTGTTTGAGATCAGACACGATTAAAGATTCACCACTTGTTCAGCGTTTTTATCGTTACATCACCCAACCTTATAATTCCTATACCCCGTCGGAGAATTAAATAATCAAAGGGTTGTCCTCATGAATCGGCGCACTTAATTAACTTATAACCGAGATCAAATGTGAAGTGATCGAAGACGACGAGCATGAAAATGAAGCACAAACCGCAGGAGGTGAACCAATCACATAGCCGCACTCAAGAATAAAAAAAAGCGCTGGCAAGACGCATTGACTGGATTTCGACAGCCATCTTCCTGAGCACTGGGCGGTCCTTATTGGCTGTTAACTAATTAGCCCAGTCTAACTTTGAGTCCTACTGATGACTCTAAGAATGCCCACAGCTCCTCAAAGCCAAAGCCCATCAGAGATAAAACAAGAACACCTTTTCTATTGAACACTGCGCTGGCCTTTTACCAAATCTGTTTATAGTGGCAGGGAGATGGAGCAGCTCACCTCCCCACTGGCATTTCACTGCCATTTAGCCCAAGGAAGCCACACATCTCCAGGTAATTAGTCCAATTATGAGGCTGTTATCTACGTTTCTCAAAGCACCGCCGCGTGTTACGACTGCGGGTTAATGGTGTCTGGGTGGGCCGTTTGCCTCCATCACTGCACATGACAAGTTCACAGTGATTCAGCCATATTGTTTTAGCTAAACTGCTGCAGGATACAGTGTTTGAACTCATTTGACTCGAGACAGAGTGAGGCGGATGCTGTGTACAAGCATGTGGGAAGTTTTCAAGAAAAGGTGGGCCAGTTTTTCTTTGTTACCTGTGAGCATTAAAAGTTAAATATATAAAAGAACCATTATTTTTCCCACAATGAAGAAATGTCAATGTTGCAATGACAAAGTGTTAGAAACGGAATAAGAACAGATTTAAAACATTTAATAAGTGACTATATTGCATAAGGAATCAACTATACATATGTGTGACTGTGTGTGTGTGTGTGTGTGTGTGTGTTTGTTTTCCTGCAAGATTGGATATTACAATTGCCAACAGGCCTGCACTGCACAATAAAATTAAATTAAATTAAATTAAATACAATACAGTACAATACAATACAATACAATAAAATACAATACAATACAATACAATACAATACAATACAATATAATACAATATAATGCAATTTTTTTTCAATGGTATGAATCCTGCATTGTATTCTGAGAGTCATATTGAAGTATTTTTGTGTCCCCAGTATTAGTACTACATGTGATTACTACTATTGTGATATTAGCAATTGCATTGTTGAAAAGTTTTCAAATAATACAAAATATTTATTGCAGACTTAAATAGTAGAACTGGCATCTCCAAGAATCACCATTATCATTATCATCAAAGGGAAATGAAAATTCAAATTAAAGGTCACATTAGCGTCATATAATTCCAGTGTTCAGTATTAAATGTCTGCCCATGTGTCAGGCAAACAGCTAACTCTGATTACTGGAGCTCCCATCTGGAGGCTCATTGTCAGTGCGTGGACTCCTCTGTGGAGGTTGATTAGATTTTTACATGGGGTCAAATTAAACTTCCGTTATGTTTTGTTTTCGTACCAGTTCGTCGTGTTTGTTGTTAACTTTTGATGGAGTACGGTGGCGTATTGTTCTCAACGCACTGTGGCCCTCTCATCTCCCTCCTGTGCTTCCATCTTGTCTGTGTGAAGGGTTGGATCAGGGACAGTGAGTGCAGGCACAGCTTGACTGGAGAGGCCCTACTGGCTAATATCCAGGGTGTGAATTACAGCGGTGTGCAGCTGACAGACTGTGTAAGAGTCACAGGAATCAAACCACTGTCCTTCATCTGTTGTACTTAAAGACAAAATAGATTATTACATAACCATTGCCATTTGTAGTTAAAAACAACATCTGAAAACTTGTGCAAGAAGCTCAAGGTGCTCCATGAATCTAAAATGGCTTATTAATATCACTGCAGAAGTGATCCTGTGTACTGTACATGAGTTTATATAGCCTATGACGCAGAATGTTTTAAATAATTACAAATGTACTGAGAAGTGGGTTGACATAAGGGATAGGTGAAAATGACTGAAATATTCCTGAGCAATTGAGTTCCAAATGCACACAGGATTACTCAAACATTCATGAATCAATCAAAATACAACTAAGCTAATGATGGGAACAGCTTTATAAATTAGTTGACAGCTCCTAATGTTTATTTTGAATATTAAGTTTGAAGATACTGTATGGTTAAAGCTTACCATTATGCATTATTAAATACTTGTAATAAAACCGACTCTTAATAACCTCACTGTAAGAGCAGTTTATGTTAGATCCACACAGAGGTTTTGTGAAGAAGCACATGTGCCTGAGCATGGCTGACACTGATGTATGAAGGTAATTCATTTATACCTCACTCTTTTATGAAATATTGCTGAATTATTAATTCATGCTGGAGCTGTGTATTTCCAGTTTCATAATATTTTTAAAGTGTACAATGGAAATGCATGTGTGTTGTGTCTCCTGAGACAGTGTGCCTTTTCTCAAAACAAAGACTACAGGCGTTTAGTTCTGTTGATCCTCCTGGGACACAAATATGAGACATGTTTTCGACTATTCTTAGATGTTTAGGCAGTTGATGCTGTGTTTGAAGAGGTTGTTTTTTGATACATTTTTGTTCCTTGGAGACAATGTCACAGGGAGGAAAAATAATGACATGCCAGGGTGAGGAAATGGCCGGGTAGTTGAGTGATTTTGCATAAATAGAGGCTTTGCGGTCAGCAGCACTGAAGATTGTGGGGTCAGTCTCAGTCAAGCTTGAAAAACAGCATCTGCTGATCAATTCAACCAATACACTGCTTTGTGCGCTGGATGTCCTCTTTGCTATGCATAGCTGCAAAAGCATAGACAAGTGGGGTATTTCAAGCCATTTCAGCTGTGTCTCTGCTCAATCAATAAACATTATTTTTGTGTCTTTCCAAAGAACAACTTGAGGAGGATAAATTGCACAATAACGGAGGTAAAGTACTGTCTCTCTGAACTCCAAACACTCTCTGCTACTTTCCATCTTCTGCTTCTCTTTTCTTTTTTCATCCTAAAGTTAAGTTTGCTGGATGTGCCGATGACTCACTCGCCTTTGCACTGTTGTTTTGGCTCTTCTCCACGGCTCTGGTCCATCCACTCATCAGCCTTAATCTGCTTGTCATATCACTCAACTAATACATGCACATCATGTTGTCGTCTAATAGTTTGTGCTTGTGTCTACAGTGGCCTGAGTGATTTCACTAATCCACTCCACAATTTAAAACTACAAATCATTTGTGGCATTGCGTGAAAATACTTGAGAAAGTAGTTTTATGTGTTTATTGTGGACAAACCTTAGTTAAAACACTTTGTTTAATTAGGAATCTCAGATCAGTGATGGTCTTCTCTTTCCAGGACACCAGGCCAAGCAGGATTGGTCCATCCAGTGGCCGACCTCTGACACAGGGAACGAGAACACTCCAGTGTGCCAGCTGAGGCCAG
>KN501983.1:0-11069 GCA_000787155.1 Scartelaos histophorus | reverse complement strand
GCCAGTCAGTGGATCCGCTTCCAGCTTTCCCAAAGCCCTAAAGTCCAGTCCAAGTACAGCCAGCAGCACATGTGCCACAGCCCCCAGGCCGTACCCCCTCCGCTGTACGCTGACCGCCTCACCGTGGACAGCCCCACGCTGGGCCTGCCCTCTCTGGACTCGGGACACCGCTCCCTGCCCCCCTCTCCGCGCCAGAGACACTTTGGCCACACCCCTCCAAGGACTCCGCTGGTGGTCAACACCATGACACCCCCCGGCACCCCCCCTCTACGGAGACGCAACAAGCTGAAAGCTCCGGGCACGCCCCCTCCACCCAGCCGTAAACTCATTCACCTGTTGCCCGGCTTCACCGCTCTGCACCGCAGCAAGTCCCACGAGTTTCAGCTGGGCAACCGCCTGGAGGACACGCAGACGCCAAAGTAAGCCTCTACACACATGCTCAAGTGTGAATGAAGCTTTATGTGCAACACTTTCAAATGTAACCACACACATGAGTCACACTCAGAGACTCAGGCAGGATTAGGATGTGCTGCCTGGATTGACAAACATTGCTCAAGGTTTGTTGACAAACTCAAAGATATTTGTCCAGTGGTTTTATTCAGCCTTGTGAATCATGGTGAAGATCTACATCTGATATTGCTTTCAGCCAACAACCAGAAAAACACAATATTTTTAGACTTTTACAAGACTATATAGTAATTCAATTCCCCAAGCTTTCAAAGAGAAGCCCTTTGCCTCTAAAGGTTCTTATCTAAGACAGTCATTAATTTTGCTGTTAAAAGTTCATTAGAGAAGTTATTTTCTCCACAAGTTGTTAGTGGTCAGTTCATTATTGTTGTTGTTTGCCTGAAGCTAGTGGTAATCTCATCTACGTTGCACAGAAAGAAGGTTCAGGCCCCACCATGATTCCATGTGCTTCGTGCTACATAACTTTCCAGCAGAAAATCAGATTAATTCTTAGGGAGACCTGATGAGCTGCGCTGAAGCACCGGGCTGTGTGCAGATAAGAGTTCCTGACCAGCCGTGTCTGTGTCTGGTGCTATGCTGATCCGATTTAGCCACAAACAGGAACCAGAGTCAGCCTCAGGAGAGCTGCACTCATTTTGATAATGCCATTAGATGACAGTGCCCTATCACCGCCACACATGCTTAGTTAATATTTGTAACTTAGTCCAGCCATGGCACCGTGGGCACACAGCGTTTTGTGTGTTGTGCACGGAGCCTTGTACCACTTGGCTGCTCGTGGCTCTGTGTGTACCTGTGTGTACCTGTGTGTACCTGAACACAGAGGACTGGATCAGAGCCTCGGAGAATAGCTTCAAACGGCATTAGAGGATTGATTACCGGTCCCTGAGCACTGATATTCTGCAGGCAGGACCTAATCAATGGCCTGTTTGTGTCTGGAAATGTCGCATCTCATTGAGAGAGCGGATCTGCTGAAATCTGTTCTCATCAAACCTGGCCGACGACAAGGGTTGGAATGAATCATTTATTGGTGCAGTGGCATGACTGGCATGACCTCCGCCTTGTAGTTCTTTTGCTTGGGTTCAGATGACATCACAGCTTCAGTTATTCAGTGTTTATTAATGGAGATGGTTGCACTCATCATGGGGTTGGCTTGGGACGGATTTTGAGTGGTTTACCTGCAGGGATTTAACAATGTCCAAATCTCTCATCAAGACATTTTCACTCATGATCCAATATTTATTACGGTAAAGTGGAGGCAAAGTGCATTATGATTAAGCTTCTTTTCCTTTTTAAAATGCCTTGAGAAGCCTTTTGGTAATTTGATTAAAAGTGCTTAATTACAGTTATTTCTTCATGTGTTCTGCTCTGAAACAGCAGAGGATCATGGTCTATGTAATTCCCTCTGTTTTGTTTTGAGTATTTTTTGGTATTGCTTCACCAAAACAATTAATTTACACAAATAATTTAATTCTATATATGATGGCCTATGATATTATTGTGAGACTTTTGAAGATATCACGATATTTCGGTTGTTGTTACATCCCTCTTTACCAGCAAACAATCTGTTACACCAACTATACTGTGCACATATTTTACCAACACAAAGCAGGTGAATGTGATAAAACTGCACAGTCTAATTACCTAAATCCTGCTCCAGACAATGTGATGCATAACAACATACACACAGTGTAATATCATTGATGCAGTAATATCCTTTCATCAGAGAGGTTTCTATTGAACAATATTAAAACAACCAGATGCTGCTCTCATTTTCTTTCTTTGTACAATGTTTTGATAGCATTATGGTCTTCCCAGTGTGTCACTGAATTACAGCAGTTGTCCTCACTGACTGGATCTGCTTTATATTTTTTTCAGTCCTTTACTTAATTCAAATTAATTGCTTAAAGTCAGCCGTTCATGCAGGTATGCTGCTAAACAGACCACATGGATTGTATTGGATGATACATTTAGTTTCTGGTCATTATGGGGCTCAACAGTGACAGCCTACCCAGGCTCCAGAACTACATTTTCCATTCATTTTTCTCATCTGGACAAAAAATATTATTATATCATTATTAAGTTTGAAAGCTTGCTTGGGGATAATCAACGAAAATGTACTAATGAGTACCAGACTTATAATTTTATTCTGTTTCTGTTTCTGTTTCTGCATCTGTTTCTGGAACTTTATAAACCCCTAAGTTAGTAAAGCATTTCTTAGAATCTTGCATTTTCAACAACAATTTTGGACTTAAAACAACCGTGTTATGGATTTTAGTTAGCACGTAGCTGATTTGCCTCTGTGATTGCCTCTTAATATTTTTGAGTTTGAATTTTTTGAAAACTCTGTTGGAAAAATAAATGTAAAATGTAGCGTACTTCTTGCACTAGAGCAGATGGTCACTGTTGAGCTCCATTAGCAGAAGGCAGTAGACAAACTAACTGTTGGTGTAGTAGCACGACACTTCATTTTAAAATACTGTACGTCATGCATACATAGTTTGACCAATAGCATTGCCTTTTCCTTAACCAAATATAGTTAAGAAAACGAAAAACACAGAAACACTAAACTGTCCAACTTATTTCTTGATGTTTTTTCTCCAAAGCTGTTTTCAAATGGTGGGATCCTGTTTTAATAAGCGTGTGCTGCTCCTGTGCTCCCATGTCTGGTGATAATTGGCTGTAACTGTGGTCGGGACACGATAACTGGGATTACCGTGTGACCTCTGGAGACGAGCTTGTGCCTTATCCTAATGAGATTTGGCCTAATATGTCATTATTAGTGCATTATTCAGCACTGAGCTATGCGAGGTGAGTGTCAGCTATTCGGTTTTGATTAGCAGCTCTGGATATGTTTTTTTTTTTGTTATAACATCATCTTCTGAGCTTCAGTATTGTAATCTGTTGGTTTTAGTGCATCTACGTGTACATACATGGTGTATTTAATTGGGAATTTGTGCTACTTATCATTGAGCCATTTGGAGTTATTATTATGTTTTACTATGTGTGACTTTGTGAGTAAGTAGGACATGTGAAATAGTTGTTCATTGTATTCATAATTCTTTTTAGAGGTTGAAGTTTAGATATAGTCAGTATTAAACTTTTTGCAATATGTGTTAAAATATATTCCACTTGAAATTCTGAGATATGTCACTGTTTCGTTAAAAACTAAATACATTTTAACACAAGTATTTCTATGTTAAACCATTACCAGCAGAAACATCAAATGTTCAAACATCAAATCAAAATGTTTTTTTTCATGGCCATCCCATTTTGATTATTTTACCCAAATTCTGTCATTTCAATTTACTACAAACTCACTCTCAGTGATTTTTGCCTTGGAGATTGAAGACTGAGAGCCAAAAAGCACAAATATCGGCTTTTAATAACCCAAACATTAGCAAAGGACCTTTCTCCTGAACCAGGACACGTCGGGAGTACCTGGGACATTAGGCTATTGTGGAAGAGAGTGACTCAAAGCTCACACAGCCAGGTAATTGAACCAACAACCTTCTTGATGTGGAGGGATTTTGCTATGCTGCAGAAAATAAGAATGTTTTTTGGCATTGATCCAGAGCTGTACATCCATGGATGGATAAGTGCAGCTTGTCAATAACTCGCTTGTGCCATTTTAAATATTTATACAGATAAAACCTCATAAAATGTTATTACCTTGTACAGTGAATAAGTTATAAGTAATGTGTGTTTAGTTCAGCTGTCATGTACTATTAAGATATATATGTATGACTCATTTGTTTCTATGGTAATGTGTTATCTTAGGGATATAACGCTGTATCCAACTAGTTTTATATAAAATAGTTTCACTTAAAAGTATGCAAAATGACACAATATCCTTTGCCTGGTCTACACGCTATAAACTTAGTTAAATTGTGATTAAAAATACAGGCGGTTGAGCCACACGCATGTCCCCAGCTTTTCATCAGACTTGTCAGCTCAAAGTAATTACTCACATTTTTAATTTTGTGGAGATGAGTTCATTATTAGTTCCACACTCACTTTGCGTCCCTACTCTTTCGAAACATAAGTGATTGCCTCTATAATCTTGATGTATTCATATGTGGGGGCTGTATTCCTCAGAAAAAAGAAACATTTATGGGGACAAAAGTTATAGACTGAGACAAACTGAAATAGTGTTTTTAATTTAATAATAATAATAATAATTTAGAGTTTAGAGTCTATTCCTTAATATCGCAATGAAGTTTGACATTTTTTTTATCATGGCAGCACTAAAACATACAGCTAAATAATAAAAAAAAAAATAATTAAAATGTGAGCTCCTGTCTGATAAAGAGGTACAGTTTTCTGATTTGGATATTTGATTTATTTATCTCCCATGATGAAGATTCCTATGTGCATTGGAACGCACTGGCACATATAAAGCAAACTTAAAAACAGTACCTCGCACCTCCTACTTTTTTGCTGATTAAATATATCTGCCCTCTTCATAACTTTATGCACACCTATTTCTCACATACTTATCTGTGATCCGAGTGAGAAGTCCCAGTATGTTATTCTTATATTTCCCGTGGCTATTTAGTATGTAAGTAGTGTCCATGATGGCGAGCTGTTTTCTCCAATCAAATGTATATGGCTGTGCATTATTTTCCATATTTGTTGGTTTGAAAACAACCACAAAATGACATCTTTTTTTCCCGAGGCTCTTATTTGACTTTGAAATGTGAGAATGATTTGATGCAGTCAATCAGTCCAGTCCAGCCCACGGAGCACCTGCAGATAGAGGAATAAAAGACCACAGACTCACACCCCAAACAGGATCAACTATACAACAATGAAACTATTGCATTTTAATACACTGATAATGCATTTTTGTTTAATTTATACAATTGTATACGATTATATGTTCATGTCAGATGTAAGAATTTCAGATGGAGGAAAGTGGCCCATTTAACTCTATGGGAGATTGACTGTTTTTTAAGAAATAACCAAGTTCATGAACCATAGAATGTATAAAGAAATGGACTAAAGGGCTGTGACATCACCCTTAAAAATAAAAAGAGTTCAAAAAGTTTAAAAGATAAAAAAGGTTTGACTTTGGATAAAAGCCTCAGATGATAAAAACTTGATTTTAAAACGCCATGAAACGCCAAAAAGTGACCTGTCCTCCAGCTAAATTTGAAAGCATTGTCTTTGTACAGTCTTATGTTATCACTACATTTTTGTAATTATAAAAAAAAACAAAAAACAAAACAGCAGATTGTGATATTTTCTGCTAATACTGAATCTAATACTGCTAATTGAAATATGTCAGCATTTTATAACACCAGATCTTGTGACACATAATGTTCGTCACCAGGTGAGTCACATGGAGCTGTGTACCACATGCTGTGTAATAGTATGTGTCTTTATGGTTACTAGACTACAACATATCCCTTATATATATATATATTTTTGCATTACACAAAAGTGATGCATGTGAACATTGTTACCGTCTCAAAAAATATACCTGCAATTGTGTTTTGTTTCATTCACACACAAGTCTGAGTAATCCTGAATTATTAGGCTGTCTACATTTCAAGTTAACAACTATCCTTTACTTTTTGTTTAGTAGAGACTTTACTGAAATGATCCAAATGATTCTAGTGAAGCTATATGGAGTTTTAAAACACAAAATCCAACTCCTGATATGTTTTTTATGAGGAAACAACATTATAACATAGATCAGAATATAGTATAGTAGGGATTCTTTAAAGTATTTCTCAAACCTGTTGGTGGTTTTCAGTTTATTTGAAGTGATGATGTCACACTCCCAGATTGGGGGCAAGAGCCACTTTTCCTATTGATTAGTATTTGTCATATATGATATAGCACTTTTACATAAATCTGCATCTGTATGACATATTATTTGCCTACAGAATGTTGCGATTTGTTGTTGTGAATGCAGTTAAAATGAACTTTTCAAAAGGAATATTTTTGGGATCATTGCGTGATAATGACACTTAAATTCACAATGTACGAGTGGTTTTATAGAATATTTGCTGCCAATGTCAAACTTTAACTCATAGGTTTTATTTTTATATTTATTGAAGACTCTTGTACGTCACAGTAGTTAACTTTAAAAACAACTTGGAGTGCGCCGGATACCACTTAGACCTTCATTTAAAAGCAGAAGCGTTGCATCTTTTAAGTGTTGCTTACGCCTCGACCTCTCGTATGCGTCTCTTCAGGCTTTATGCGGCCCCCCTCTCCTCACTCTCGCCTCTCCCAGTGCCTCTCCCCTTCTCTGTGCCCTTTTCACTGGAGAGAGCTCTTTGGAATAAAGTGTCATTAATGGAGCTCGTTGTCTATGTTAATGAGAGGTAACTCACACCACGAAAAGGCCAAATGAGTTTGCGATGCGTTCGGGGCCCCCAGTCCGACCCGTCACGATTCTGGATGGGTGGGCGTGGTTTGTTTTTAGCACCCCGTTCGTGTGTCACCTTATGAGACTTTCACAGGCTTTTGAATGTTAAGCACTTTCTTCTTATTCAATTGGATGTTTGGTACTAAATCACACAGCTCCGGGGGTTAGCGTGATTCAGTCGTACCTTCTCTTGGGGTAATTTGGCCATGCAGAGCTCAGGGGAAGCAAATTTGCATCTTTTCCATGACTAATTTAGCTGTTTGCTTTCAGTGAACTGGTGTACACATTATATATTTTGCTACCCCCACTTTCTCTTTTTTCTCTGTTTCCTTCTTATTATGCCAGTCGTTTGAAAAGACCTCAATGACTTACTTAGCAGCATCTGATCCAGTTAAAAATACACAATTATGGGATTTCTTACAAGCAAATCTGAAAAAGAAAAATGAATGCATTCCAGTGATTTTTAAGCATTTTTAGAACTGTGAGGTGAGCAGAATTCACACAAGGAATCTCCCACAAACATAACAAAATTGCTCTCAATTTTCGGTATGAAATGTGTGTTTGGATGTTGCATTTATTCTTTGATCTGTGATGTTATGTCTCCTCAAAGTCTATATACTTTCCAATATATACTACTAGTCATCTCCCTTAGAGAAAAATATGAATTGTAATTTTTCTCTCATGTATTGTGGCTGGGATTATATTTGCTATATAACCTATATTTCAAATTTAAATGAATGAATTATTGTTCAGAGCAAACATTGTAAACAATTCAACATTGACATTTGAGACTGAAACTAATCCAAGCAATTCAGAATAAAGATATAAGATGGATACACAGATTTTTCAGTCCCTATACAAGATTCAGATACTTTGATTTTAAGTATCTGCCAATACTTGATATTTGAACTTATACCAGTGACTAGAAACAGACTTTATTTTCCTAAAAGCAAATGTTTTTCTGTAGGAGTATGTCTCAAGTAACTAAGTAACTACAGAACAACTTTGTATTACAATCTCACACATTATGATTAGGACCAACTATGACCAGTAAATAGTTTTGTTACATCAATTTATAAACCCAACAAGGATATCGACAAAACTATATTTTACCCGATCAACCAAATTTCCATTGATCGGTGCCGATATTTGGTGCAAGTAACAGTATCGGTGCATCCCATTAAGCTACAGGTCCAACATTTTTAACCTCCAAAAAGGCAGGATATTTATCTCTTTTCAGATGACATATCATCATCATATAATATAGTTAATTAGTATTTATGATTTGATGATTGTGCTAACTTAAATTGGGATTTAGCTTTGATTATGACATACTGTCCAGTCTTAACCTAACGAGACATGAACCTTTTATACTTTATTTGAATGACTAATGAACATTAGCGTCTCTGGGAGCTCGTGCCACCGAGGAGCTGGACCTGCTTGTGGTGTTGCCATAGGAACCTGTGCTGTCCTATTCTCTGTACTGTAAATCTGGCTAAATTGGAAGAAAGTGCCCCATATGGATTTTTAATATAATGGTGGTGTCCATGGTTACATGCAAAGGGCAAGGCGTGCGCCTTGAGTAATGAAAACGGAGCTTTGTGGACACAGGGAGATTTAATTCAAATCCTTGAAAATCTTTAAGAAGACATATTATGCTCTATTTCAGTATGCAATATTAAGGAATAACGTATAAGATCCTTAATTTACATTTTGTTCAATGTAAACTGTAATATTGATCTAAAACATCTTAATATTAGAAATCCATTAACTTGAACTGAAAGACCCACTTTTTAGTATTTCACTGTAGCAGTTTTTATTTACACATTTTTATTGTTGAAAAAAGCTAAGTGAGCTTTTTGAATTGAACATGTTTCACTCAGAGTCTGTTTTTAAAAAAGGCCGAGGGGGAGCTGGGGGTTTTCTGAGCACTCAAGCCTCAGTATGGGCAAAATGTAATGCACAAATCAATAGAAATATAACTTTGAGTAAGATAATGATAAGGGAACACCATTACAACATGGTTAAAAGATTATAAAGTCCATTTTATATATTCTACTGTGCTCCCTTTAATGTTACCAAATCATCCCACATGTCTTTGCAAAGTTATGAAACTAGTAAATGATGTGCTAAATGAAATCCCTGGAAACAGATCAAGCGTAGAGTGACATTAAGCAGCTTGGTGCTCCCCAAATAGCAGCTTTTTGTGCTATTTTTGTTATACTGGTTATTGGCTTACATCAGAGACATTTGCAAAGATCACTAGTAATAATAATAAAGCATTAGTCTTAGTGCTTTTCCATATGCTTAAAGTCACTTTTCAAAATGTATTTTAATATTCATTCAAACCCTGGTGTTGGTAGTTCTTCCGCTGTCTGTGACTGTCTGTTCCTGTGTCCCCCTCTGACCTCTACAATCTTCATTCTTTCATAGGCTACAAGTTGGGCTGAGAATTTGGGCGATCATCTTTTCTATTTTATCATATAGGCACATGCACTGCAATCATGAGTTTAAACTGGCTTTTTAAAAATAAAAATACACTTAAATGCTAGTACATACCGTCGTACTGTGAGTGCAGTTTTGGTTATATACAAATAGAAATACTTGCATGGCTTCTTACAGTTGCCTGGATCCCCACAATAAGACTTTTTTTTTGCATTTATGGAAATTCTTTATTCACTGTAACTGAGATTTTGTGAAAATGTGGACACAATTATTAGAGTTGCCCCAGTACAGAACCACACATACAGCAGCCCTTGAGATCGAAATAAGTCAGCTATGTACGTTCAGTATCTATTTCTAATGTTGTAATATATTTGAGAATAAGGGAATGCAAGTTGTAGTATCACCATGGCCTCTGAAAGACGTGAAACACCCTTTTAAAGTTATCATCACAAATAATTGTTTTCTCAGAATCCATATGGTAAATGAGCATAACTCTGGACCACTGCAACTGTTTAAAATGAACTAGTCTCTTTTTATAAAGGTCCTATATTATGCAAAACTGACTCATGTGTGTTTTTAGTCATGTCCGAATGCTCTCATTTCATAAAAAAAATACCTGGAGTTATGTTTTGTTTGATTCACACATTTGAGTAATTCTACATCTCCAAATATGGGCCTGCAGCACCATTATTATCATTATATCATTATTACACCACTTATTATTAAAAGTAAAAAGCCAACAGATGCTTACATGGTGCAAGTCAATTCAGCACTGACATTACGCAAGATCTTTGACCTGTCGCTGCCTCTTTTATTCTCAGAGGTGTTGAGCGAGCTCCCTGTGTCCATTGTAATTTTAAGGAAGGCTATAGGACACCACCTCATCCATGTTAATCAGGCTTTAGTTGGAGACGGGTCAGCTGACGAGGGAACTCAACAACACGCTCCTTCACTATTCACACATCTGTCCACAGCTACCAGCCTCTTTGGAGATTAGAATCATGATTTGGAATTTATATGGGATTTTAGCAGGATGCTTATAGGGCAAATGCCGTCTCTGTGGATTTGTGTTAAAGGTATAGAATTAATTGTATCTTCTTTTTTCCTTTTCCTAGCCTGTGCAATTAATCAAATTTTAAACGAAGTCCATAGCCATAATCTGTCTGTAAAAGCCCGTGATTTCAGAGTTCAGACTGAAGAGGAAGACCTGACTATTTGACTATTTACTGTTTTTAAATGGCATCTATTTAAAGCCTATACTATGATTATTAGCAAAATCAAATTCATAATTGTGAAAGAGGGATTATAGGCCATATACCTGTTTTTTCCTCAAATACTTGAGTAAAATTTGTCTTGTCTCAGTACAGCTGTGTGCTTTCTACTTCTCATTATAAAGCATTTTTGGATAGGTAATCAGAAAGTGGACTATTAGCATGCTAGCAAAATTTCACTCTGGTTTCTGTGTCTTTCTTTTCTACTATGATTATTAGCAAAATCAAATGCATAATTGTGAAAGAGGGATTTATAGGCCATAAACCTGTTTTTTTCCCAAATATTTGAGCAAAAGTTGTCTTGTCTGAGTACAGCTGTGTGCTTTGGAGAGGTAATCAGGAAGTGGACTATTAGCATGCTAGCAAAATTTCAATTTCTTTGAGTTGTGAAAAGCACTTATAAAAACTCATTGTGGTTAATAATTAGGATGCTCAGAATGCATAAGACTGTATGTTTTAAAATGTCCTATGTTAAAATAGAATATTATCTCATCAAAAACATACCT
>KN501982.1:23448-33627 GCA_000787155.1 Scartelaos histophorus | reverse complement strand
GTTTATATTTTTGTTGAGTGTATTATATTTCATATACTTTTGGCCATCTAAGAGTAGAAATCATGAAAAATCTGACATCCAAAACTGTAGATTGTAGATCTTTAAGGGGAAAGATTAAAATCTTATGATTGCACATTGATTGACTGATTGATTGACTGATCGACTGATTGATCAGCATCTTGATCAGTATGACTCTAAGACTCAATGCATCCATGATCAATCTCTGTGTGACTTATAGTAAACACAAGTACATTGTCCATGTAATCTCAGCAGACTCAACCAACAGAATTTACAAACACTGCCTCATTGTAATTCACCAGAAGGGAGATTTTCAGAGATCAAACACTTGTGAGCAATTTACTAATATTTTTAATACTAAAATAAAACAAACGTTTTAAAAAGGTAAAAAAGTACAATTTTGTCAAACAAACTATTAGTGAGAATAATAGAAAACACTGCTTTTCTGATAAGATAAGATAATCCTTTATTAGTCCCACAGTGGGGAAATTTCAGTGTTGCAAAGCACAGTTCAAGAACAGCAGGAAAGTGGTAACATGCAATAAAACAAGATATAAATAATTGCTTAAAATAATTTAAGAATAGAACAAAGATACATAATAATAATAATAATAATAAAAATAGACTCTATTATGTACAATAAAAGTAACAGTGCAGCATATGAACAGAATAAATCTCTTTCTTTATGTTATGTTTATGTAGCAGTAGACAGGATAAATATCGGTAGAGTGACATAAGTGAATTGTATCAGAGATGTTCTACATGGTCTTCAATATTGCACATAGATATAGTTGAATGACACATGCTCAGTATTAACAGTGTTTGTTGTACAGTCTGACAGCAGCAGGAAGGACAGACCTGTGCATCCTCTGCTTCACACAGCGAGGGTGAATCAGTCTGTCACTGAAGCTGCTCTCCAGAGCAGACAGAGCGTCCTGCAGGGGGTGAGACTCATGGTCCAGCATAGAAATGACCTTAGCCAGGACCTTCCTTTCCCCCACCTTCTGCACTCACTCCAGAGGACAGCCCAGGACGGAGCTGGACTTCTTGATGACCATGTCCAGCTTCTTAGGGTTAGGGGTAGGGTCACAGAGAGGGTGCTCTCCCTCTCTGTGATGCTGCTGCTCCAGCAGACCACACTGTACAGGATGGCTGATGCCACCACAGAGTCATAGAAGGTCTTCAGGAGTGGCCCCCTCACTCCAAAAGTGAATGTTACATTTTTCTCAGTCAAATCACAATCCAGCTTAATGAGAAAATATTATTTAGAACAAAAATGTTACAAAAATACATTTTATTGCAGATATTCAGTTTTCTGTGATGAACTTTTACAAACTGTAGATATTTTTGCTTATAAGTATTGTATCCCAACTTTTCTGAATGGGATCAGACAAATTGTTCAGCTTTTGTTAACATTTCACCTTTATGAAGATGCTTTCTTTGATCAAAAAGATAATTTTCAGTTATTTTTACGTGTAACTTTGATGTGATGACTAAGACAAGTGGTCATAATGCATTATTTGTTAAATCTGCTCAATAAAGTAATCTTTTCTGTCTTTTTATCTTTTCCAAATGCATTCTTGGCGCATATTCCCAGGAACAAGTTATGCTGGATACCAACATCTAAAAGGGATGGGACAAGATCCTAGATTGTCCTACAAGACCTCATGAGACAAAATTACCACAAGATTTTACACATATGAGGAAAATTCCAACGCTACTGTATAGCAAAAATAAATTGTTGGGCCAAATTATGAACTGAATCAGTTTGTTTATCATAAATTATCTCATGTACCCAATTGTGTCTCGTCTCATCTTGTGAAAATTGAATCTTGTCCCACCCCTAATATTTAAATCTTCACTTTAGGACATACTGGTTCTGTAGTTCACACAGTTGGCACGAGGCGCTGTTTTGATCACCTTGAGAATCACAAATAAAGCAGAAACTAACCCAAGCCCAAGTTATGTTTGCTGTAGCAATAGAGAAGCTATTCATCTGTCAAATACAGTACTGACCCAGGGTTTTCAGTTCATGACATTGGTGTCCAAATACGTGTTTTGTATATCTCAGATAACACTGAAACTCATGTAGCTTTAGCGCTTTGGCTTTCTATCAATACTGTCTGCCTCCAAACGTCCTATTCCAAGCTATGCTTTTGACGGTTTGAGACACAGTGGTAGAGATGTGTGTGCTTTCACAGAGTGCTCTTGTCTTCATGTCTTGTGTCAGTAACTGAAGTATTCCTCTTAGCTAGATTACCGCCACAGTCAGCTAAAACTTTGTCTTTGTTCGCTTTTGTGTGATTTGTCAAATCAAGTACACATTGGTTCACTTTCTGTGGTTCATTTTCATCCCTAGTATTGCACAGAATGACACATATACATAAAGTGCAGAAAAAGAAAAGTTCATGTTATCTGGTTCTGTATGTGTTGGTGCTACATAAACGTGCTGTAAAATTTTAGTCTCAAGGTCTTGCAGGCATGTAGCAGCATGGCGTCTCTCCCTGTTGATAGAGCTTAGTCGCATTGGGATTAAATTTTAAGGGTGTCAAAATTTGCCTCATTTATATTTTAAAACTTACTGTGTTTCTCCAACCTCCCCAAGTTCTGTCCTGCAGGTGCTTCTGATTGGTAGCCAAATGGTACTAAAAAGCATTTGTTGTGATTACGTACTACCTTTAAAACATTTGATACTATCTCTGAATAGTATCCATTTAGAATTTAGTCTGTAGAGAGTGCAGTGAGTGTGTGTCTTAAGTGAATATGGATTTGTCACTCACAGAGTCAGGTGTCTACTGCTTGTCACAAAAGACTGCTCTCCCTAAACCTTGACAGAGCTCTGATCATAGACTTGAGTAATTGGAAAGACTTTTGTAAACATTTGGATTGACTCTCCCTTTAAATGTGAATGAGCTCTCTACACCAAACCACTGTGATCCTTGAAATCAACTTACTGCAGTTGCTATTTCTTTCCTTTTGACCACAACCAAAGACATATTCTATTAATTAAAAGTGCATACCTTATATAACTTGTATGTTTTTCACAAATAAGAATATAGAACATAATTGTGTTATTCTGTATTATTCAAGTGTGCACTACTTAAAATTGTGCAACACCATGGTTTCTAGAGGATAAAGCAACTGGAAATGGAGAATTATTTATGCCATTATTTATGCCAAACCTGAAGACTAAGGTCTAAGTTTTTTTGTTTGACATATTTTTCACTGTTTCTCACAGATTTATAATAACCTTTGAATGTTTCTGATAATACAACATCTTTTTTTTCTTTTCTATTAGTTTTTTGTCTATGGGGCATAATAAGGGGTCCACCATAGCCTCCTCTGCTTATGGGGAACAACCAACTTTAGTTTTTGATATTATCTGTAACTAAGACCCTGTGCCATTCACAGTATTAAGTTTAAAATTCCCGGGGAAGACCGCGTACTACAGGATGATGCAAAAGTTAATTCAGGACTGTTCAGTAAATACAATTTTATTCTAATAAGTAACCCCCAAAAGCAAATTCTGTATCCCCTAGGTCAGTCTAATTTTAAGACATTTTATCTATTTGGAGCTCTATTTGCATCACTCTTTTTCAGATAGATTATTCATGTGTTAATCATATCATTCTTAAAAAATAATGATATGCATAGATATTCAGTTCATGTCACATAGAAACTGGGGAAAGCATGACTGTATAAAGGCCACATACAGACCTCATCCCCGCATGTTATATTTAGGCATGCATAAAGTAATGACTCATTTGCAAACATACTACGCTCAACTGCATTTATACTCGTTCTAGGCTAACCTCAATTATCAGAGTGATTCATTTGATATGCCAGTGCAATTTCCTGTGGCAAAGGTTTGCTTGGGCAGCGTTAGAGATTTGCAGTCTATACTTAGCTTTACAATGTTGAACAAATTTACATAAAAATGACAGATGCTATTTTCACATATATTACCTCTTTTGTGATAGTTACATGTTTTCCAGCAGCCTCAAAGCAAAGCAATGGGGAGAAAGAAAAAGAAAGCAGTGAGTATCACCACCAGTACGCTTTTGAAAGGTGCTATATGTTGATTATACTACTGCAAAGAAAGGTTAAATCTGGTATAAAATCTCATCTGAATGAGTGAAAGTGAAAAACTAATTTGATAATGCAAAAGTTTGGTACAGGACTGCTCCTGCATTAACTCAATCTGGGTCAGAGCTATACCTTGAAAATAACATGGCATTTGCAGATTAAAACCAGCAGAAGAAGAACATGAGGGTTTGCCCTGTTTGACACCTTGGGGCTTTTAGTCTTCTGATCGTATCTATACTCCACAGGGACCAGTTCCAAGCAGTTCACGGAGGCATTGATTAAATGATTTTAGAAACTTTTAACCTGATTAAAAGCACATGTGTGTCAGTCCATTGGAGATCAGTCACTGTTTTAAAATACTGAACTTTTTAATAGGGTCTGGTGTCCCCCACAAGTTTGAAAACAAAACTGGAAGACCCTATATTTTTCAGAGTAAACATCATGAAGTTTCCCAGCACTTTGTGTGATTCCTATTTCTCCTGTATCAAACATTTCTCAATATGCACCAGAGCTATGATCAGTGCTTCCTCCATAGACTTTGCAAGTAGTGTCATACCCCAGGCTTCAAACAAAAAAAAAAAAAATTTACTTTGCAGCGCAGCCTGAACATAGCTTGAGAGACACTACTATTACTATATACTACTACCACTATAGAGAATAATATAGCCCAGCTGGCATACAGACCCATTGTTTTATCTTACACGTAATTATATATAATGTAATGTCCATCCATTTTCTCCCGCTTAATCCAGCGGGGTCGTAGGGGCAGCACACTGCCCATTACTCTGTGCACCAGACCCCTATGAACCCCTCTGCAGGTGGTGAGCCCACAGGAG
This sequence comes from Scartelaos histophorus, assembly GCA_000787155.1. NCBI lineage: Eukaryota > Metazoa > Chordata > Actinopteri > Gobiiformes > Gobiidae > Scartelaos > Scartelaos histophorus. The sequence continues at coordinate 28,687 of KN501982.1, read as the reverse complement.
GGTAATGTAATGTAATAATAAATATTGTTCGGGGTTGGTTTATACCTAAAGCAATACTCTCATCCCTTCTTAACTAAATTGATCCAGGAGCCTAAGCGTGCCAGCTTTGGAAGCCAGTACACTCCAAGGTCATTTTCAGGCTCCTCAATCATTCCACAAGATTCACTTCAGGAAACACTTTGGGATTATACCAATCCTCTCCAAAGGAAACCAGTTGAAACAGTCCATATATGCAAATTAGGGCACTGCCAGCCCGTGTTTGTGGTTGTATTATTATTATTTTTTAACCATTAATAGCACATCCTACTTTAACTTGACTATTAGAAAGTGAGGGGTTTTCCTCACAAGCCTTATTGCACTCATTTCACAATGATATTGCTCATTTTTAAAGTTTAAAGTTAAAGTATTACTTGAGTTGACTATCCACTTTGTCTGGGGCCAGGTCGTGGAGGCAGCTGTCTGAGTATGGATGCCCAGACTTCCCTTTCCATGCACACTTGCTTGACAGACATAGCCCCCCCATAGTACCATTGCACAGAGTGACTTACTATTGGCTCAACATTTTAAACAACCTGTGTCTTATAATGTATTGTGTAAATCCTTTAGTGTGCTGTGCACTCCAAAGTTCACAAACATTTGTACCTGGGTGACAAACAAAAAGGTTACGCTCTTCAATGTTATATTTTTTCATGAAGTTTAATATTCTTTATTGGAATTGCCAAAATGACAAATACAAAAAAAAAAAAGAGTCTTTACTGAAAAATATGCTGTCAGAAGTGATATTGCTGAATTATTCATTGAGATCATGAGTGCGTATCATCACAGTGTTATTTAGTGAGCAACAGTCTCCAACACTTTCATACTTTCATTTTATTAACGCCAAAGAAACAGCTCATGACAACAAGCAATTTTAGCTGAAGATCCAAATCTGGCACTAAATACAAAATAGTATCTCTAATAAAAGGATACAAGACACTTAAAAAAAAACATTTCAGATGGTCTCATCAGAGGTGGATGGTATAGGCAGATTTGCTTGAGTAGTATGTACACTTATTTGAGTGAAAGGTTGGTCTCTCTCTGACTAATGTATGTCTTTAAATGACAAAAGGTTGATGTTGACAGCAGGAAATGAGTGCTGTAAATGTGTTTCTTACATCTTACCTTCAGATATGATGTTGTAAAAGTTTTTTAGTCTCATCTTTTGAAATTCCAGAATCAGCAATATGAAATACTTTTTGTCTAAATCATAAATCTGATGTTTTGTTTTGTCCAACCAACATTATTATTATTATTTTAAAGCAACAAAACACCTACTTTTTATTTACAATAATTACTCTGTTTATGTATAGTTCTAGAGAGAAGAAGGGCAAAAACAGACAGAACTACTTCTATATACAAGCAGAACTTTACATTAAAATCAGAAAGAAAATATTGCTTTTGTTCCAAAAATACATGTGAAAAATTGAACAAATTAAAAAACAGCACAAGATTTTATTTTTTTTGACAGCTGTAGCATGAAATAGGGTGAGAGAGGGGGGAACACTATTAACCACTATACAATGTTTTTGATTATATATGTTTCTTTTTATGTTTCTTTCCTATCTTTAAAAAACTATCAGTATCTGTTCTGTGTATGTCTACAACACATAATCTGATAGGATTCCTTCTCTTACATGTCATCAGCATGAGGTTGCAGTCTGGTGGGGCGATGTGGGTCCAGAGTCACGGTGGCTATGTGGCCAGTGATGGGGTCCACGTGGAAATGACCTTCCTCATCTGTACTGTTCAGTGAGAGAGGCTGCAGGTGGCGCTCATCATTGTTGTGCATGTTGAGTTCTTCCATCAAAGAGCTGATGTGGTCCAGTGCCTCGTCTCCAGGGAAACGACGGCGTGGTAGGACAGACTCCGATTCATCTTCATTGGTGTATTGTGGGTCAGTGATGTGCAGCACACGAGATGCCTGCAGATTCTGGAGGGACCGTGACTGGACTGTGAGGGATTGTTGAGAAGATAATGTAATGTTTACAAACAACATAGTCAATTTATAATAATATTACAGTTAGCTTGAGGTTGAACCGGGATTTGAGCCTGGAACCTTCTTGCCATGATTCCAGAGTGCTAGTCACTCGGCCATCATGCTGCTTGTGTCAAAAGTTTATTCTGCGTGTATGATTTGATATATTCTTACTCTCTATGAAGATATAACATCAACCTCCTGAATTTAACTGTCAAAAATACCTTCTGTCAAACTTTACTAAATATTTGATTTGGTTGTGAGGGCTTAAAAAAAATCACATTTATTTTAGTTTTGGAAGTTTACTTATCTGAATAGAAAGTAATCTTACAAGGTCCTACATTAGCCATTGCATTATTTCTATTCTTTACACAAAATTCTGCAGCAAATATGATCAAATTTCTTTCATGTTTATGCTCTGCAGCTTTCGGTTTAGCTGTAAACAACTGGTGATAAATTGGGGACTGTAAATATTGCTTTGAACCCACTCATGTGACTTGTTGCACTGATAGCTTTTCATAGTTGTCAGGACAGATTATGGGCAAGCCCAGCCACTATTTGTTATCGCAAGGGTTTTGTGTCTTCTAAAAAATGAAAATCTTAGGGACCGCCTTGATATCCCTGCTCTGAAACGATCATTTGGGTAATTTATCAAAATGTTTCTGACAGGATCCCTGTAATGAAAATATATTGCCTCAGTGTGTTGCTCAAATCTTCAAAGTTTGAAAATGAGATACAAGTGGAGGCAAGTTAGGAAGCACAGCGGGTAAAGGGCTTCTGCAGGGAATGAATAAAGACGGCATTTCTAACAAGTCTCTCAGCCGTGAACGAGAGGGGGCAGATTAGCACTGGCAGATGGGTGCACAAAGAAGCCCAACCAAGGTTATTCGGACTTACTTCTGACTGGACTGAAGTCTCCCTGGGTGACCTTGGTGGAGGAAAACGGCTTGAAGCTAGGGAACAGTATTAGAGAGAAGGACAGCACAAGCACCTACAAAAAAACCAAAACAAAACATAAATACATAGGGACATAGAAATTGAATTGGTAAGAATAAAAGTGAAAAGTTTTATTTTATGTGTTTTCACGTTCACTTACCTAGCTTGAGAAACTGTTTTGCAACCTTCCTTCTAACCTTCAAGATTGTATTGTGTTGCATGTGGACATTACTGAGGCCGAGTATGGCAAACTCTTTGTACAGAATTTGAGCAATATGAGTTTACAAGTTTCTAAACATTCAACGAGGGTGAAGAGTCCATGTGACCTTTACAAGATCTTGAGCCAGGATCTTTGTCAGGCGTATATACTGTATGTCATCTAAAAACCAGAGTAAGGGCCTATTCAGAGATGTGAATGTGATCCTGAAAATCACAGGGATAGATCTCATACCGTGCCAGGGGCCTGTGTGCTTGGAAAAAACAAAAACATGCTATATTTGGAGTTGTTCATTTGTCCAGTGTTACCTGCATAAGTTGGAGCAGATTTTTGCGTTAACCAGAACTCAAAATATAGAAGAAAGCATTGATTTAAAATGTTTTTTTTTTTTGAGATGCCCAAGCAGTATCATTAAAAGGCCACCAATTCCCTGTATTTTTGGGAATGTTTAAACAGCTTTTATCATGTAGAATGGGGTGGGCAGTTATTTTTTTCCTTGGGGCCATATGAGATACAGGAAATATTGTGTTGGGCCTGCCAAAATGTTTAACTCAATTCTGCCTGATATTAATTGTATTTCTTTATAAACAGCAATAAATAGCATTAGACAAGCTGGTAAGGTTATGTTATGACTAAGGAATGAAAAAGTGAGGTTGCCTTATAAAAAATTCCATTTAAAAAAACCTATACGCCTACCAATGCAGCTTTAGTCCATGCATAAAGTAAAATTATAAAAGATGTTTATTTTGTAATTCTAAATTAGCTTAGACAGGCCAGTCAGAGTCAAGCAAAGGTAGATGATGTAGATAGTAGATGCATTAATCATTCTCCTGCCGTATGTGAAAGGTTCTGCTGAGATGAAGACTATTCATGAAGTTCAACAATAACTAAACACATATCTCAAGCCAAATAAAGGACCAACCAAAATGCATTTTGACCACTTGAGTTGGGATTTGGTGTTTGGCTTTTTTGGCATTATTTTTTTACACACACAGTCACAACACAGTCAGGGCACCTTACCAAAACACATGTTCCCGTCTGGGCTGGCTTGTTCGATGTATTCATGACCAGTGCCTGCAGCCTGCGCAGCTGTTCCATCAGTGACCTGTTGAGAGTATGTGTCCATCAAAGAGCATCAGCAGAATAATATGGAAGTCCAAGCTTGGAATGGGTAGGTGACATGAGGAGAAAAATGGCTTTGGTCAACAGAGAAAGACTTACATGTTGCATTTTTCAAGTTGGGAAACTTTTCGCTGCAGCTCCTGGTTATGTGCATTGCAGGCAGCCATTCTAAAAAACATTATATTAATAAATAAAACCCTCACGACAAGTAACTTTGACACCCTAACTTGTGTTTTTACAACTACTTTACTCATTACTCCTTTTTTTTTAAAGTAGCAACTTCTAATATATTTCACATTTTTCTTCATTTAAAAACCCAGACTTGTCATTTCATACATGCAATTTCCTTAAATATGGAATATTATAATTTCCTCTGGGCAACCGAGAGACACCAAGACGAATTTCACATTTCCAGAAGTTATCAGTGAAAAAATAATTTAATTAAAACAGCATTTAAAATTCTCCTCTCAAATTTCATTAGCATATAACCCTGCAGTAGTTATGAAAGATCTAGTGATATGACGATGTGTGGTCCACGAGTGCATGCTGATCTGTTTTTGGCCTTTAAGATACATATAGGTGAGTGATGACACAGCTTGAAAGACATATGGAGTCAGTTTCATTCCAGGGAAGCACATTAGCATTGCCCATGGCACTTCCACACTCTACAAGGTGACTTATAATTACAAGTGATGTACAAATGTACAATCTGATAACTTTTAAACATTATTTACCAAGAGTACAGTTCCACTCAAGACATTACATTCCCTGATGTATCAGGCAGATTGTTTTTTCTATTACTAATGTGTGTGAGAGAGAGAGTGATTCCAAGGGATGCTTAAATTTTGCTGCAACATTTGCACTGCAAGGTCAGTTGATCTGTGTCATGGCAGTTTGGAAAGAGAGATCCAAAAGTATCCCTCCTCATGATAGAAGCTAAACAAATGTGT
>KN501982.1:9797-20552 GCA_000787155.1 Scartelaos histophorus | reverse complement strand
CATTGGTCTGGTCAGAAGGTTGCAGCATCTAAAAGGTGAAAAGTGTAATCATGCTTTTAAATGTCAGTTATAGATGGATATTTAGGCACTACTACATACTTCTGGACTCATTGAATAAAGTTTTAGAAAAGGTGGTTTCTTTCCTGGAACCTAAACACCTAAAAACCTAAACACTTTTCTGTCCTGGTTTTAGATGGCTCACTCTCCTGAAACAGCACTGTTTCAATGAAAATTATAAATAGCATATTCCTCTGATGTACTGAAGCCACTCTGGTTCTTCTTGTACCTTGCTGCAGTTTAGTGGTGTTTCTTATGACCTGCTGTTGTACTGCTCCATTAAGATTTATTTTCTTGCAACTGCTGTAACAACCCATTCATCTGTCCTAACAAGGAGTTGGTTCTCTTTAAAACAGCCCAAAGTAAAAGTATATAAAGTAAATATAGTAGTACTACAACTCATTGTGGTGTTAAGAACTGCACCAGAAGTTCAAAATTATTAATTGTTAATTGAGCATCCACATTAGATCATAATTGCCTCAGAGAAAGACCTTAAAGACCTTGAGTTGTGTCACTCACACTTGGGTCCTGCATGGGCCAACTATGGTGGTTTCCATGGTGACTGGTTTCTTCATGACGTAGGATCCCATTGTTCTGGTCGAAGAGCCAGTCGAGCAGCTCAATTCCGTCACAACCCTGAAATAAGAGGGGTGCACCTGTCAGCAGATTGAGCCTTGAGAAATGTTTTAGCCTACTTCACACGTAACCCACCTAAAACAACATTTACTAACCCTGTAATTTGCAGAGATTAGAAGAGCTAGAAGAATGTTTGGCTAAAAGAGTGTTCTAATGCTCTAAGGTTAGACTCTGCTCTCCTTTGCTCAGTTTTGTTCTTTTTGACCCGTGTGTGTGTGTGTGTGTGTGTGTGTGTGTGTGTGTGTGTGTGTATATGTGTATGTGTATGTGTGTGTGTATATATACACACACCTTAAAAAGTTTTCTTTACCTGATATGGGTTGTGGTCCATTATTTCAGCTTTAGCAATCTAGTCAAAATATCCAATTTGCTCTGTTTGGGACGAGCGTGGTGTCTGTCTTCGAGCTCTTCTAAACAGGGTCCAAAGTTTAAACTCCAACGCAACACACCCAGCTGAATAGTCTCTATTGGCTAAGAGATACAATCTGATCTGACAAATAGCAACTCTTTCTGCAAATAAGGAACATTGCGTCTCTAGACTCAATATCAGAAAGTTCAAAGTCTAAGTGTCTTCTCTTTTGTTTTGTTTGTTTAGTGATAAATAGCTTTCAACTTTGGCCTATATATTTTTGATTTACCCCCAAAAAATTAGGTAGGTTTCAAACTTTTGTTGCTTCGGTTTTGAACTTTTCTGTGGATCTCAGAAATGAGATGATGATGATGTGAGTATGATTAATTATGGCGTGGATACAGATTTTATTTTAAATCTCTGCTGCAGCAGATTCAAAACATTCCTTTCTTGAAATGCCGTGTTATTACTGACAGTGGAGTGTTCAATGGGATTAGTCTATGGTGGCTTACTAGTAAAAAAGAAAAACATATAAAAAGAGAAAGTTGAAACAGAGAAGGTTTTGAAGAATCAAGCAAACCAAATACTATAAACCTGAGTAATTAAGTTATAGCTTTGAATGATATGTGAATAACTGAGTGACTGGCACGTCTGAAGTGAGGACAATTGTTTGACAAGTTGTTTGATGGTCTGGTTCCACAACCTTCTGCAACTGAATAGAAAGTAAGAAGGACTGGCTGGTCAGCCATCCTTAATCCATATTTTTATTCACCCATGAAGGCATTGTGCTCTTTATTCGCACTGACATTCAGAAGATCTTCATAAAATGATATGCTGGGTTCAGGTAGACTCTAAATCCATGTTATATTAAAGTAAAACCAAAAATCCAGGAACATATGTTGTTTGTGGTAGATTTGACCTCTTGATCTTCCAAACTATAACACATTCATATTTTCTTTTCCAAATTGTTGACACTGAAGCAATAACTATAGCCTTTCCAGTAGGTATATAGTTTTATGTGATGTTTGGCGTGATGTTATTGACAGTAATGGTTAGTTGGAGGGAACACAACAGGCAAGGCAGGTTTATTTGTATAGCAGCAGTGCTTTACAGAACAAGAAAGACATTAAAAATCACAATACAAACAAATCAAAACATAAATAATAATCATAAAATTCTAAAATGTAAAAAAAAGAAAAGAGTGCGTAATAAAAACTTTCAGTCATGCACAGCTAAACAGATCCGCCTGGATTTAAATATTGTCAAAGTAGAGGCCTTCCTGAAGATGTGAGAGGAACATAGCGCACTCTATATTGTTTGGAAAATTCATCTTCAGGGGACATTAACAGCATTGTGTTAGAAGTGGCTAGTGAAAATGTGTTGCTTGTATTCAGTGCCACATTAGGACATTTCAACAGACTGGTATCGGCACCATACTTTGATGGCTGTGATACTTTAGCTGTCTGCTGAGTCTTGCATTGTCTCAGTGCAACTGGCTGGAGCATTACGTAATGCGCACTGGCAATTATCAGATGGCTGGTTACAAAGGGCACAGTCTGCTACAGACTACATGAGAATGTTAAGAAAGCTTTGAATTAAATTGGTGCACTTTGTTTATACAAAAAAGATTCTATTCTTTTCTTGTCTGTAAAGGAGATGCATTGCTTAAACACTGTTTCTTAAAGATGCAAAAATGATGATGTTCTAAGGTGGCTGAAGCACTGAAGCATAGTGTAGATTCATTCGAGTGAAATAAAGATACAAATTAGAAACATGCCCTATACATCTGTCATACCAACACTGCTGCTCACTTGAATGTGTTTGAACTAATTGGTTATAGTCTTGATAGGTTTTTTTGTGTTTCATTGTATCACTCTTTACTTCTCCTGGCAATGTTAATGTCCATGTACATAGTGTGTGTATGACATTAATGGTCAAATAGAATGTGAACAGGGAACCTGGCTGCTCAAATGTCTTATAGACATACTATATTAATTGTGTTTCCTCTCCAGAAAAAGTCTCCCTATAGTTCTAAAGCATAATGATGATGGGACATTTGATTAAATATACACCCTTTTGTAAAGAAAACAACAACATCTCCCCAGCACTCAGTCACTTAACTCTAGCACTTGGTTGTTTTTTTCCTCTTGGAAAATGTGATCTGAGGGTTTTAGATGTAAAAGTGGAAAGTTGGTGCAGACTGCTTCAACACCTACTGTCCTATAACAGTATATCAGTTATCTTTGTTAGACGGAGTCTCGACCGCTAAAGTGTTGGACCTTCATTAATGATTCATTGTTTCACGTTTCATGCAACTCTGTGCTGTTATTTTTGCATTTTTTCTTTGTTAAGTGAGGTTGAGGTGATCAAGTTTGGATTCTAAAAATGTACTTTATGTCTCTGCAGCTCATGTCCATCCTCCAATGCCATCAGTATAATAAGCTCCTATAGACATGTGAACTTTTCAATGGGGCAGATTGATTCAGAGCTGGAAATGTAATAAATGCCAGCAGCATACTTGCCCATGGAGGGCTGTAGCACCATTGTCCTGGGAGACCACTAAGGTTATAGAGCTGACAAGTGTGAAATATTCATTTAAAAGTGTCTGAAGGATGAAGTGTTGTTTCAATAACACATTTTTTATATTAGATGAAATTGTATTCCATAAATTTAACTTTGAATTCGTACTTCTGCTTCTGGCAGTGTAGTGTCATTTCTGCCTATGTCTAATACTACTGCTGACTTTTTAGGTATAGCAACTCCTACTTCAGATAACTACTTTGACTACTAGTACTACTAGTAATGGCTAATTCTACAGTTACCACTACCGACCTTTTGTAAAATTTTAATGACTACACCTTAGTCTTAATAAAACATGAAGCAAGACGTAATTCACAACCAACACATAGGTTATGTAATTCAGACTTAGGTTTAGGGTGTTAATTAGTAACTTTTGACCCTAACCTGTTAATTAAATAATTACTTATCATTCCAATAATCATAAAATAAGGAAGAGTAAATGTGAAAACATAAAACATGACTTTCTAAAGTGTACATGTGGCAGAGCTGATATCTATGACTCTGGGATTAAGAAGGATTCATCACCCATGAGGATGTTTTGGTAAAACTAAAAGGAATGTCAGGCAGTAGTTAGTGCGGGAAAACTATGCTAATGAGGTTCAGTAGATGACACCAAAGTGAGATGCCAATCATTACACTAAATGTCACCGTGACAACAGCTGTACACTGCTGCTGACCCTTTGGTACCATGCATAAACATGAAAGCATCTCTTTTCTATACCACTGGTATTTGGAATTTTGTGTAACTTTGAAATATTTCTGGATTTGACTTGCAACGCTTTTTAAAAAGACTTATCCAAGACCTAGTTTATTATCATTTGTTAAATAAACCAAATACATTTTCCCCCGGCTGGGATCTGCTTTCAGTTCTGGTTTAGATCTAGTTTGTCTAAACAATTGGCCTCATTAAGTGTGCATCCTCTTTATGTCCTATTTGTTACCTCTGAGGTTGCCTTTGCTGCATCTGCCGTGTGTGCAAAATGCTTCTCACAGTCTGACTCGTCCACTCTATTAGCATACCTTTGCAGCTATGTGCACTCATTAGCATTTACTCTCTTGATGTTAAGTTAAGGGCAACATCAAGACTGTACACAGAGCCCAGATCTGAGGGCTGATGTTTGGGACAGCTCCAAATTAATTCTGTTGTTCCAGGTTTGATGCTAATACTGTTTGCCATTTGCATCAAAGAAAATATAATAACTTGTGTTACAGGAGAGTGAAATGATGATGAAGTATCAAGTTTATGAGTGTATTAGTCATGATTGATGGATTGTTTTACAGCCAAAATTCAAATATTATTGTTTGAATTGTTTGACAGCCTCATTTAAAGAAAAAAATATTACAATATATTTATATTAACAGGAAATGCAAGATATTGGACATGAGGCAAATGCATGAAAACACTCTGGATAGCCATGAATTAATTTCCACCTGGGGTTCAGCTTTTGCTGTCACAAACACTGTCACTCACACGCCAGAGCATCACTGAAGGCAAGGCAGGTGAAGTCCCTGTGGACACGTCAACTTCTAAACTGGTACAAGCAGGCACTAACCACCTAGCCACTGTCGTTATTTTGTTTTCTACTATTTAGAAGTGGATGTTATCCTGTGTGCTAAGTATTCTAAAATATGTGTAAAAGTTTTAAGTAGTATTTCATAGCAGAAGGCAGAAGCAGAAGACAATCCGTCTGGTCAGTCTGTATTTAGCTCGCAACTTTTTAATATTTGTTTTCAGTTTTACCATCAAGATAATAGCAGTGATTAATGACCTGATTGACAATGGTTCTCTCCAACAGTAGCTTTATAAAATATGCATAAACATAAGCCAAGTATATACACTCATTACAGACAGAAGATCATTTTTTTTGTCTGAAGGTTGGGGTACAAAAACAATGTCTATGAAGTGTTGTTGACAGCATCATGTAATCGGAAAGTTGAAAAGAGGCAGAAGACTATCAATGTCCAACACAGGTGAAGTTTATTTATCTGAACACTTCTTCCATTGTAAAACTGCAGCTGGAGGTGTCCTTGGTACAGTAGTGCAATTTCTCTATCATGAAAGACACAATTTGCTTTTTAAATTTTTACCAGAAGTCAGTGACTTACACATTGCCAGTAGCATTTTTATTAAGGGAATGTCAGGCTAAAGAGATGAAAAACTGACATAGAATGTTTATTAAATGGAAAAAGCAGCTGATCAAAAGGTTATGTATCCTACTCTTCTGTACCAGTGCTATTCCAGGACACCATCTGTGCAAGGGAAAATATCTCTGGCATAAAGTGGTCTTCAGTCTTCAATAATATTTTATGAAATAAAATATCATGTGTTATTGTGACAGGCCTAGCATATCACCAGCCTCAAAGTGGACGACAGTAGCTCACTTGGTAAGAGTGTTTGTCCACTGAGCAGAGGGTTCGGTTTGAATTCTGCTTTCAGCATTAAAAAAAGGATCATTGGTTGAGCGGTCAGAACGACTGACCCACAGGTTGGCAGTGTGATTCCAGCTCCCACAGATGATTACTGTCTTTGGGCAAGACACTTAGCCCATTTTGTCCCAAAGCACTTTGAGTCCCTTGAAGGTAGAAAGTGCTATGTAAAAATTCACATTTACCAAGGTGAATGTAAAAAGTTAAATTCAGAGGAAATGCCATTTCCTTCACATTTGAGAGACACATGTGATAAATAAATGGCTCTCATTGGACAAAAAAAATAAAAAATCTTTGATGGATTATGTGTCTGGTATTTCCAAACAACCCTGCATCCAAATATAAAGTAGGACAGGCATTCATTTTTTATTCCTTTTTCAGCTCTTGTGCTATTGCATGACTGTATGAGCCTGCAGTAGCTACATTTTGAAAATAGTCCGAATGACTAAGAACTGAATATTTCTTGTTAGTTGAAAATTAATTCTCCAAATAATTGGTCAGAAATTATCGATATAAAAATGCATGCCGTTCTGAGGAGGGACCCAAAGAGGGTGACACACAAAGAAGAATATTAGGATTTACATTCATATAAAAAAGTAGAATTAATTGCAATGTATTACAGAAAACCCCCCAAAAACAATTAGTAATATGCACTCGCACAACAGTAATATGTTTGTGTGGAGGTAAAAGTCAATAAGTCTTATAAATGAATTGACATGAATAAACCTGGACACTTTTTAGAACAAAGTATTTAATTAAGTCGAAACAGAATCTATTCATGCCTATTCATGCCCCTAACACCCTTGTCCTTGTGCAATGATTTATTTTAAAAAGTGCCATCAGAGGGATTTCAGAGTACTCATAAACCACAAGAGGCACATATCAACCACAACTGTCATTTTTTACTTTTAACAACCCCTTATCCTCAGTTAATGGGATGTTTACCTTTGATTAGGAGGGACACTTCTGCACTACTGTTCAGTTTGGCCAGTTGGTCAGATCTTGTGCAATTCTGTCAGTCTCCACCAGAGGTGAACATTCAAATTTCCTGTCTTGCAAGAGAAGACAGGAAATATGTTTTTTTTTTTTTTTTTTTACATATAAGCTTCTGAGCTTATAAGCAGTTTGGAGCACATGTCATATAAAAGCCAGTATCTTTTCAATTAATGGGAAAAAGAAGAAAAATCTATATTTGCACATTCTTTGCAGCACTTATGACCCATTTCCAACAGTAGGGAAATCAAGGCTCTACAGTCATCTCAGGTTAAAAAGCTCTACCTTTTTCCATTTAACCTTGCACAGCAAGATGGATTTGTGTGAGTTTATGAACTCGCAAATATCACGAAAATTCATCTTGACTCCCATTATAAAATAATTCAGTGGGTGGACCATTCCGAGATCAGCTTTGAGGTTTGTGTGGAAGCCAAAGCTGAAGCGCCCCAAATGAAACAAAACAAATGACCCATTACGATCCATTATGATTATTTATTTACAAATTATTGGTCATGTGTGGCACCCAACTGTGGCACCTATTAAAGCAGACATCTTTCTCTCTTCTCTTTCACTTTGATGCCTTAATAAGGCCTTTATATATTTTTCAGCACATCTGATGAAGATGTTTGAAGAGGTGCTGTGAGGAGGAAGGAGTGGTGGTCCCATGCAGAGAAATGTCCAGCTCCCAGCATGCTCAAGGGTGCTTAGTGAGTGGGCTCTGTGAGCTACAGCACTTCCACACATCCTTTAAATCCACTATAGACACCGTTTCAGCACATACTAATGTTTTTACAGTGGCAAACACAAAGTGACTTATTGCCTTTTTAGCTACCTGCATTAGCTGGAGAATGTGAGAACAAAAGGAATGTCCAGACTTGAAAGTACGGCTGATAGTGAACAACCATTTATAATAGTACTTATATTGCCTCTTTATTTAATTATTATTCAATTATTATGTTGTTATCAACATCATCATCAATCACTCTGCCTCCTCTGCATTTTCTTTTTATGTCATACAATTTGTGCATTCATAATTTAATCTTCATTTCTACATGTGCCATTAGGGCTGCAAACAAAGGGTCTTTCAATTTGTGTAGTTACTGTTTGTGATAAAATGTATTTCTCATCAGATTTACTGTATTGAGATTTGTGATACTTTATCATTTGCATCATGACTAGGTGAATGCATGCTCCTTCTGTGGAGCATGTTTGATGTGACTCAGTGGTTAGACCAGTGCTACCCCAGCCTGAAGATTGGAGTAGTTCTGTCGTTATGCGCTTAATCAAGACACTTTCCCCACCTTGCCTAGTCTGCAGTTTGCCCTTGTCAGACTTTTTCAAAAATCACATAAAACAGTTCTAACCTGTTCCACACTTACTAGTACATTTCAAACATAGTAATTATTTTACATTGCTGATGTCAAAGTTAAAGTAGTTCTAGCTAATGTTCAATCATGGCAGTTTTGTGTGCTCTGTGCTTCTTATGTCAGTAATGCCTTATATTGACAGGTCTTTTGTGACAATTCCAGACCAATAAGTGTCACCAGCCTTTTGCCACTTCACTGTAGTCCCCACAGATCAAGGTCACTAAGTAGTATTTCCTGAGTGGGATGTTATGCATTTAGGCACTATCAGGTACAATATAGCGTAAAACATTTTTGTGTGAAGTGTAACTAAACATCTTGGCAGTGACGCACCTTCAAAGCTCCACATTCTACATAACTGAAACAGAAGTTATGTCTCACATTAAATTGACCCTACATGCTGTTTGAATTTGACCTTTTGTTAAAAGTGACTACTTCTGTTCAGTCATTTTATAATTTCTATTTATGACAAGTGAGTCATGGTCAACATTTATGCCCTCTTAAAATAATTAAAATGTTATAATAGTTATGATAATGTGTACCCCCATTTTGTTTTGTTAAATGAACAGACAGAGGAAGTGTGGCCTCCAGGGCACTTTTTATAGAGTTAATTGCTTTTCTACATAGTATACTGTCAGGAACTGATGGACTTCTCAGTATAATTAAAGAAAAAGATAAAAAACCCTCTCAAGTGCAATGCAGAACATTTCCCAAAATATGTTCTGTTTTACATAGAAGGTCTTTATTGGTGACAGAGGGGTCTTCATGCTGTGCTTGTGAATGTTTGGCTCTATCTGGCAACAATCCCTAAATAAAAACATTACTTTTTTAGGTTTTTAAGCCCACAGAGTTTGGTTATTGAATAATTTTTGTATTCGTTTTTTTGGTGTTACAAATTGATGCAGTACCTTTTGAATACCAGCAAGTTTAAGTGTCCTTTGACCTATTTTTCTCTTTTGTTTTACCTTAAATGTACATACTATCTCAAATCTTTCACACATGTTTTTAAATGTCACATCGATCTTTCATTTGCAGCTCAATGAATGCTCACAACACCTAAATTTAGCCTGTTTTTTCCCAATTATATTGACATTTGAAGAAGGCAGGGAGTGACTTCACTCAAATCCAAGTGTAGTGAACAGATAACACCTCAACCTTTTCCATTCCATAGATGAGGTTTAATAATGACAGTTGTAGGATTTCCTAAGCTCTCTTTGTTTCTTTGTTTACTAAGGTGGCATTTGTGTTATTTAAGACAAATGAAAGTGGATTTGTGTAGGACGGAAAATGATGTATACCTTCCATTTATTTTTTAGGTTAAAATGCATCAGTCTGTTGTAAAAATTCTTCCTACGTTTCTTAGACTGTGTCTGGGGTATTGTTGACTCAAAAGAATTAAAGTAACTTCTTGCCCATTGTTACAAAAAACTCCTACTAGCCAAAAGCCCATTTTCATTGCACCCACAAACTGCCCTTACTGTTTTTTCTTCCCTCTGTTCTTATTATAGATCACAATATCATCTGCATTTATAAGCCTATTAGGCACCTCAGCAAAAGAAAGTAACCTTGTAAGGTGATTTTGATTCAGTCCCATTTATAACTGAAATTCTCCTTTTACACATTAAAGCACAACATCAAATGTCTTTTTAATGATGAAGACTCAAGCATAATTTAAAAGCACCCCCCTTGAAATAACCACCTTGTTTATTTCTAGCTGATATCCATACATTTATATTAGATTTAAAGGTTCAATCATTCCTCATTTGTGTCATGATGTGTGGGCATGAGCCCCTCCAGGACACATTTCCAGACTTTATGTCAATATTTTGTCTGAGCCCAAGCCACATCAGCACTAATGATAAACAAAGAAAAAAAACTATTTCAGCACACAAAGTTTTCCAAAGGTTTTGTAGTTTTGCCAAAGTCAAGCAATATTCTGCCAAGCAACCCTACTTATCTCCTCATGCCTCGCGACATGGCTGGCAGTTACTGTGTCAGAATTGATGATAGAAATTATTCAAAAGGAAGTATGTCATTTAAGATGTTTTAGGGCTATTGGCAGTGTGTTGGTGCACAGGGTTTGTCATCATATCACACAGATCCTCAGATGACGCATGCTGGCGTCAGAGTGGGACTTTGCTTCTATCTGGTGGTGGGAGGCTGCAAGTGCACATTTTGCATATTGACACAAATAGTCTACATGTTCAGAAGAACACATTCTGGAAATTTTTGTTTAGTTTTGTGGTAAAAAATATGTATGCTAATTTTGTGCTGATCTGGAATTTGGTTCTGACAAGATTTATCCAGTAATGCTATTTTCAGTTATGGTTCAGGTGGTGGTGTTTTTTT
>JACN01100095.1:0-17186 GCA_000787155.1 Scartelaos histophorus | reverse complement strand
AACATCTTTTTTCAGATTTAAACAATTTTAAGCGAGAAATTCAGTGGTGTTTCAAATTCAAAATCTGATGGAACTAATTATCTTCCCATAGACCTATAATTTGGCTTTGTGACATTATCTGCTGTCGACAAGAGCAAAAGAAGTAAAATAAATCTATTCGACCGATACCTAACATATTTAGACTTCGTCATTTCAAGTTAAATTTTCTAGAAACCTCATCATTTCTTCCAAAAAATCCCAAACTTTGCAATCCAATATAAATAGGCCTATTTTTCTAACATTTCCAAAAAAACAGTGAATTACTAATGTAGAAAGTATGATTCCAGGAAGCAGCTGCGTGCCATTCTGCGAAGATTATTCTAGGTAAATAGCCAACTTATGCCGCCAAACAGTGAACTAAAATCCTAATAGATTTTGTTCGACGTGAACTTTAAACAGGACTCAAGCACATCCGGAGAAGCATAAAAGCAGCCTGCCAGCGTCATCCCACCGCAATTAAAGGCACCGGACCTGATTTTGACTGTCTTAAAACACAAGAAAAACAGAACTAGTTCATTTTAAAGGATTTGCCGTGGTCCAAAGTTAATCCTCACTCTACAGAGCATTCAGAGTACACTAATTATACGTTTATTGATGCCATTGAAATTCCCTGGAGGTCTGAAACTGAAAGCAATACTCTGACTGAACTTCTGTTACTCAAGGCTCAATCTGAACTTTATTTTAACGCAATCTGACCAGAAAGAGTGGATTTGATTGCAAGAACGACAATTGGTGACATGATTTGTGTGCTTTAAACAGTCTCACAAGACTCCTGAAAATGTGTTATTAAGTCCATTTTGTGTTTGTCTTGAGTTTTCAGACGATCTTAAAATGCTAATGCTAATGCTAATGCGTGCGTTGCTTCACCAAGGAAACTGCTAAACATTCTGGCAATAGATTATAGAACATCCAATGCATAATGTCACTGAAAAATATCAATAAGTGTTTTTTCCACAACTCTCCACTGACCAGAGCAGAGTTTTGTCATATAGCAACAACACACACTTCCCAATTATCTGACAATAAAACGATTTTCAGTGTTCCGCAGCCGGGACGAAAACCACACTGCTCCTCCTTCACCTGTGGTCATGAGCTCTGGGTAATGACCAAAAAGGCGAGATCGGAGATACAAGCGCTCCCTTAGAGATCAGATAAGGAGCTCAGTCACACGGGAGGAGCTCGGAGTAGAGTCGCTGCTCCTTCACGTCGAGAGGAGTCAGCTGAAGAGGCTCGGGGTGGGTGGCTCCCTCAGAGGTGTTCTGGGCATGTCCCACTGGGAGGAGGCCCCCGGGGAAGACCCAGGACACGCTGGAGGGTCTATGTTTATTGGCTGACCTGGGAACGCCATGGGGTCACTCTGGAGGAGCCGGAGGAAGTGTCTGGGGTGAAGGAAACCTGGGAGTCCCTGCTTAGACTCGCGACCCGGCCCCGTATAAGCAGAAGAAAATAGATGAATAGATGGAATAAAATGATTTCTAAACAGATGGGGACAGTCAGAGTGGTCTTATTTTGACCTCAAGAGCAGCTTATATTACCGTATTTTTCAGACCATAAGGCGCATCTTAAATCATGACATTTTCTCAAAAATCAACAGTGGCCTTATAATCCAGTGGCCTTATGTTTGACTTTTGGTTGTGTTTAACCTCCAACCGATTTGATGTTGTGTTTTTTTTATGAACATGAATCGGCCACAACCTTAAAAAATGTCATGTGGTGCGACCGAGAATAACCTTAGTTTTATTTTCTAAAACATGGATGGGATATTAATCAAGTTTTGAGTAATACAAACATATTGATATTTGAAAACATGAAATCGCTCAGACAATATTTGTTTGAATATTATGGGGGGAATATCTATTCAAGGAAGCTGAAATTTCATGTGGGACTAAAAACACTTCAGAAAATATGACAAAAAAGAAAGAAAATAAATGTGATTAGATTTAGAGTCATTTTAAAGAAGTTTAAAAATCAGCAGTTAAGGGCGGACATGGAGAAAAGCTCATAAGAATCCATTTTGTGAAATACAGGACTTTTAGTATTAATATTTGGGCGAGTAATGAGCCAATACCAAAAATATAAAATTAAAAAAATGTAAAAAATCGGATACAGGCCTTTTAAGCCGCCTGCGTTTTCCATATCACAATGCAGCCCCTTGTTGACTTTATTATTATTGTGATTATGTGAATCAGCAGCGTCACTATTTTTAAAGCGGTAGAAAAACAAGCAGCTGCCGCGAGATGCCGGCTCCGATTTTTACAGCATACAGTATGTCATTCTTCCACTCAGACCTGTATGATTCACTAAATGTATTCTCTGAAGTGGAGGCGGAAATGTCAAACGCACAAAGACTCGGCAGCGGCGGAGTCTGTCTTCTCTCAGGGATGTATTCAGGACGTCTCGCTCCGCAGACAGCCTTCACGTCGCCATAGTTACACAACAGCAAAACGATGGATCTTATTTTAAAAAGGTAAAGGGGATGAAATGAGTCAGTGAACGCCGCCGAGACGTGGCGATGAGATGAAGCGTTAGCAAGTTAGCGACTTGTCAGTGGAAATGTGCTGAGCGGATCTTCCTGCCACAAGAGAAATTATTTATAAATTTATAATGGGTGTGTTAATTGGGCTGGGAAATGAAATTAAAAACCTACTTCTCTCCGTGGAGGTGTTATTGCTTTGTCTGGAATGTGCCGTAACATTAAACATCTAGCATTTTGTCATTACGGGTGTTTCCATTCCAGAAAAATACAATAATTCCTTCGGTAAATAGAAAATCTGATTAGTAACGTAGCGCGGTGCTGCAATCTGCTTGTCTTCCTCGTGATAAATAGTTTTAATCTATACTGTGGAACATTATAGGCAAAGCAATGGCGTTTCTATGGAGACAAGCAAGTGGCAGACCCACCATTAGAAATTTAAAAATCAAAATTGGGATAAAAAAAATAAATAAAAACTCATCTTGGCCTATTTCAATTTTGGATTTGATGTATTTCTTTTTAAAAAATAAATAAAAATGGGCAGTATTAATTTCATGAACATAATTAAGACAAACCTTAATCATTGTAACACAAAAAAATGTCATTTCTTCCACCATTGTCTGTTTCTGATCCAAAACACATCCTTTTATTGAGGGAGGACTGACTGTGGATCTTGTCATTTAAAAACTCAATTAACTCAGTTCCTTTTTGCTTTCCATTTCCTATTATTTGATGTTTTTACACACTGATCTATATTTCCTGAGCATAAACAACACAGATTTTTAATTAGGGCAGTGCCAAAAATCGAAATATCAAGGTCTACAGCCAATCGTGTGGTGGTGATGAGGATTTTAGGTCCTGTTTAGGAAAAAGCAGCAGTGTGTCCCTTTGTTTTAACTTAAAACTGCACAATTTCACTAAAAGTCCAGTGTCTCCGCCTCTGTCTCTTATTATAACCCAAGTTAAGGAAAGTTTTCTCACGATTTATTAGTGAAATGTAAGACCTGAATGTGAATATGTCCAGAAATATTGGCCCTATGAACACAAAATAAAAACTGTAGAGATCCTGACAGCTCCTTATGCCTCAAGTCTATGTTTTCAGTAAGAAAAATGAACCAAAACTACAGATCGATCAGTAGAGTGGGATAAATATGTGATTTTTTTCCCCATATCGCCCAGTCCTACTTTTAATCATTGCCATTTTCCAAAAAGTAGTCACATTTCCTTCTCCACAGTGTGATTCCAAAACACAATTTCACTGACAGAGGACTGGCTGTGGATCTTTTAATTAAAAAGGCCCAAACTGATCATTGCCGGTTAGAAATGACTGAATCTTAAAATTCTAACAATTTCATCATCCCCAATCAACGGTTTATAAGAAAAAAACTAAAATAAACAAAAGGTAAAGTTTAGGGCCACAACAATTAATCAACTAAGTACAAGTTCACTAATAAAATGTATTGTAATTGTATTTTGATCAGTGTAATCTTTATGTGGACTCTAAAACACAAGTCAAAACAACATTTAATGACAAAGATAGCTGCTTTAAATCAAATTGAATAAACATTTTTATATTTTTAGGGTTAGGTTAAGCTTCAGCCACCTTATTTCAATGTTTATTTGATCAAAAATGTGTTAGAAAAAAACCCAAAAAAACCCAACAACTATAAACTATATATAAAAAACTATATATGGGCCAATGACATGGATTTTCAACAGGCACATTTTAAAATTTAGTTTCTATTGAACTTTTTCAAATTTATATTAAGCATTTTTAGTGTTTTTTTATGAACATGAATTGGCTACAACCCTAAAAAATGTCATGTGGTGCGACCGAGGTTAATCTAAATTCTGAGTCATATGAACATGAGATTGAGATTTGAAAACATGGAAACATGTGATTTGAAAAAATAGAAACGGATTAGATTTAGAATCATTTTAAAGAGGTTTATAAATCATCAGTTAAGGGCGGACGGTCGCACCACATGACATTTTAACAGTTAAAGTACAAAAACATGCAGAATAACTCATGATTTCTGAAAGAAAATGATTTGGTTCCATGGAGGTCAGAGGTACTACAGGTATGTGTGGAATTATTATGAAATCTGAACCTTTTTAACTCAAGAAGTACATTAAAAAACTCAATGTATAGCAGAAATAATGGTTTGACTAGTAAACTAACCAAAATAATTGCTTATAATCGTAGCCCTACTAGCAGATTTCTAGTAGCCACTATCAGTAAAGCTGTTCTGATTTCCTCTCAGCAGAGTGGAGCATGCCTCGAGTACAGCTCCCTTTGTTGCTCCCCTCTCTTTGTCTGCACATCACGGCCGAGCCAGCGCGAGCCCGTTCCCTGCTCGCTAGCGCCATCTATCGTCCGAGTGACCCGCCCGAGCGCTGCAGCAGATGAGGTCATTCCAGTTTTGGAGCAGAGCCAGAGTCCGGGCGCTGCTGCTGCTACCGGGACAGAGGTGAGGTGACAATGAAAGCGCTAGGAAATGTAGGTTAGACGGGCCAAATCCTGGAGGAGCCACCTGCCCCCCTCCCTGCTCAGCGCTGCCCCCCTCAGGTCCCCCCCTCTCACTGCGGGAGAGCTATTTAGGCCACTGGCTCTAACTTTGCAACACACTGAATTGACCCACCTTCAGGGGACAACTTTTAACACATAATACTGGTCTGATTAGAGATTTTTCTGGATATAAAGAGGTTTTGTGACAATAAAAAAGGGAAGAAACATGGATTAATTACTAACTAACTGTACAAGGTGGGCATTTTCAATCAGTGTAGATGAAGGCTGTGAGATTAATCGCAGACATAATTTGAATAGGCACGATTAGCACATTTCGAAGTACCATAATTTTATCCATAAACTGCAAAATATAATACAGATATGCTTCCCAAATCAGATAATGCACACTGTGAATCTAGTTATATTAAAATATGCTTATGGCTTAAATGGTTTTCTGATCTGTTATAATGTTTTCTCATCACAAACAGACCTGGAGTTGTTTTTGTTTCATTCACACATGTTTAACACACAAACTGTGCATATTTAGGATTTTTTTTTTCTGACTAGAATCACTTGGATCATTTCAGACCTGGAATTGCCGATCTCTCCTGAACGGTAGAGGAAGGTAAAAGGAGTTGTTAACTTGGGAACTACCGCTTCATGAAATCAAAAAGGTGGAACGGAGCATTTTGAGCTTTGGAGAGGGAGACAGCAGTGATAAAAACATGTGTGAATGAAAGAAAACACAACTCCAGCCATGTTTTTGAAGAGGTAACAACATTCTATAACATGGCTTAAAACGACACTCCTGAATTTTGCACATGGGGTCTCATTTCCTAGTGAGCCAGAGTGTTGTAGACGAGCGGAGAAACTTTAAATAATCCATCCAGTCTTTGTGTTTGCAGAGGTCGCTGGTGCTAGGCTAGCGCATGTCAATGGGTTTCGTTAGCCTGTCGCTAAAGTCTTACCCCCTCCACAAAGCACCCGAGGCAAAACGATTATTACAACTGACTGTCGATGTGAAAGTCTGTGTTGATAGAATAATTTTAGAAGTTAAACCAAAATTGCATTTGAAGGATTTATGTCTGAGCAGCAGCAGTGAGTTGTACTTCCTGATAGCAGCTGAGAAAATTGGCCCCCAAAATGTGACAATTCATGTGATGCAAGGTTAGTTTTATTTCTAAAATGAATCTATTGACAGTCGTAATAATAGATTTGTCACTCTGGCTCAAAAGGAAACAAGGCCCTATGTCTGAAAAATCCCTCAGTCGTCCAGGTAGAATCCATGGCAAAAGGAAATAAATTTGTCGACTGGACAAAAGTTATGTCCAGTCGCAGTCGACAAATTTATTTCCTTTTGCCAAGGCCCTATGTCCAAAATCCCTTTAAAGCTCATGAGAGTCAATTTAGTGTACAGTATTTTTCGGACTATAAGGCGCATCCAAAATCATGAAATTTTCTCAAAAATCAACAGTGGCCTTATAATCCAGTGGCCTTATGTAAGACCTTTGGTTGTGTTTACTAATCTCCAACTGATTATGTTGTAACATTAGTCTAATAACGTATTAGTGGGCGAGTCAGGAGGAGTAATATGTTGGCCACATATAGGGCGACTGTGCAACATACCGGTAGTTCTGCCGTGTGCTGTACAAGGACCCAAAATGCCACCATTACCATGCAGATTTCAGGTTTTGTATTTTAGTGTTAAAACTGAACAATGTTGAGAGGGATCCGGGCATGTTTGATGCCCAAATCACCAACTGTTAAACTTGTATTTTTGTGTTAGCTACAACTGAGAGTTATTGTAAATGACCTGAATAAAGTTCCATTTATCCGACATGTGTTTTGTTTCTCTTATTGTGCCTTATAATCCGATGCTCCTTATGTGTGGACAATGACACAACTGACATATTATTTGATACTGCGCCTTATAATCCGGTGCACTTTATAGCCTGAGAAATACGGTAGTGTAATAGGACCTTTAAGAGTCACTACAACCAGTCATACATATACTAAAGCAACTGTTGCCTGTTAACTGTTCTTAGGACCAATAACCCTGCCACTGCACTTTTTTTTGTCTTTTTCCCATCAAGCCTCATTCATGTGATGGCATGTTTCAAAATGACACACTCTTCTCACACTCAGGAGAAAGATAAGATATCGAGTGTTATCTCGGAGTTTGGAAATAGACACAAAGTTGCAAGAACACATATGGAGAATAATATGGAGACATATGCAGCTCATTAGACAGAAATGAAGACATGACGGATCATGTACACACGAGTGCACTGTGCAAGGCCCAAATATTTATGATCCTCAGATGTCTAGGCAACTGAGTAATATGAAGGCTTTCCAATATAGACAGATGAAAACTATTTGAAAAGAGAAAAATATACGTTTAATTCCTCTCTTTAAAGGTGCATTGTGCAACTTTTCACTTGCTTATTTCTATTAATATGTCACTGATCTGCCTAAAACGTCCTACATTATGACATTAAACATTTCTATCTTACATTTCTTAAAATATATGTGCATTTATGGCTCAAAAATACTTAGAAAAACAGACGTTCTGGCTGTGAGCGGGGTTGCCTCTCCACAGATTTGACTTGTAACATAATGATCAATGCACATAAGCAACCACATCATTTCTGAAACTGTGTAATAAATAGGGTGGGTTAATATAAGTTTTTCTTCTTCCCACTCCTTTTCGAGAAATGTGCTTCTGTTGTTAACACTGTGAATTTAGTATGTTTATGATTGTGGTTTCTCTTTTGGCACAAAAATAAAAACGAATCAATCAATCAATCAAATGTAGTGTGGTTCTCCTTGAAGACAGAAAAGGTTTAATACCATTGCGAAACATTCCAGGCCAAGCAATAACGTCACAAAAGTTACACAATGCACTTTTAATGTACTGTGCTCAGAAAAGTGTCTCTCTATGTTCACCAATCTACCCACTTTAGAGGCAGAGGATCCTCGGAGCACAGGGGACAGGGGTCTGTGAATTTCCGAGGGGAACGTGACGACTGATGAGGTGCACTTCCCCCGTCTGCAGTGGGACCTCGAGACCAGAAACTGTGTCAAGGACGAGCACGGACAGACAAACTCAAGCACACGAGGCATCAGCGCTGGAATCTGGGAGGTTTAAGTTGCTTCTATAGACACTGGATTCAGGTTTAGGTTCATGAATGGTCAAATGTTCAGCTGCAAGATTAAAGAGCCCTCACAATGTTTTCTGATCTATGCTATAATGTTGTTTCCCCAAAAGAGTTGATTTTGTGTTGGACCTTTAAGGCTTAAGGATTGGTCAGCTCTAGCTCGGTGGCCAGAGTGACTGCGTTTGCCTCATACACTTTTTTCACAGGGGCAGGAAGTAGCCGAGATGTAGGGTAACTGCACTTCCTGTCAATGCTTTTCTATGGGAAAATACCTGTGGAAAAGTGTCACGTACTTTCCACCAGCTTCATAAATCATCAAACCTTTATCCAGTCAACAAACGACATATCCTGTCCATGAATAATTTATCCACAACTAACAAGGCAAAAAAAGACAAAAACGTAAAGGCTAACAGCGACTAGCATTGGTTTAGTTTAGTTTATATCAGGGACAATGCACATAAAAACATAGAACTATGCAAAGATGTCGTAGGTTGGTGCTAGATTATACCAAGATTGCCAATTTCCACCTTCAGTCCCTGGACAGGCTGATGTCATAAATGCTGCACATGCCAATAAAATAGAACACAATGAATTTTAATACAATCATTCACCCAGTCAATCAATAAGTAAAATTATAAAACTAGTCCCATTCAGTCTCGGTCATTACATCCACACTCTTTACATATTTACAGTTCATGTTGCTGCATTGATACTCTGCAGATTCACGTGTGCAGGTTTGTTGGGTTAAAAGCCGTTGTTTGGCCAGGCGTGCAAACATTTCATAATCTGTACATGATATAATCTCGTGTGGGAGGATGTTCCAGAGGCTTATGGCTCTGTCGGAGAATGAGGACCGACCGAAAGAGGTTTTGCATCTTGGAACACTCCAGACTCACCAGATTTTCTCTGAACTGAGCATCACAAACTTTCTCAATGGGGGAGAAGATGGATTATGAATAATTTTAAATAAGGTTAACATTTGATTAAATTTAAGCAAGTTATCAAAATGTAACAATTTTGAACTACTCTTGAGCAAAACTAGCCTTGTAGTAACATTATCAGGCTGATTCTACGATTAAAATTAAAAACTGATTTCATTATGTCAATATTTGCGTAGAGAGTTCTGTGCAGTTTAATTGCTAGAAATGTAATCAGTGAACATTCGAGCTGCACAAATCTATCCATCTATGCTAATATCTACATCATGAAATCGATTTTTTATTTTAATTAAAAGAATCAGCCTGAGGTAACAGGTTACTTATTACTGAATTACTTCTTACTTATGTTTTATTCATTATCATAAGGTCAGTTTTGCTCAGGAGAAGTTCACTAATGCCACTATGCCACAATTCACTAATTCACTAATACTAATGCCTTTAAGCTTTTGCCTTTCATAGCTTGTTAGTTGTGGATAAATTCTTCTCCTGGACAGATTATGTCCTTTGTCGACTGGTGGAAAATACACAGAACTTTTGCACAGGTATTTTCCCGTAGAAGTGCCGTGTAAACCACATCCTGCCCTGTGAAAAAGGTCTAGTAACCTAAAGATTAACAGTTCCATCTCCGGCACATGTCTACTTGTTGCTGTATCCTTGAGGAAGAAACTGTCCTTCTTCCAGGTATAAATATGTTAAAAAATACTCGACAGGGCTACCAGTTGAATATGTTTTGCATTTATGTATTATTATTGTGTCTCCTGGGCCCGGTTTAGCTGCAGTGTCATTCGGTGATGTCGTAGCCTTTTTGTTTACACTTGTTCATGTCTGTGTCCTGAATAATTTACTGCATGCGATAAATATTTAAAGATGGTGGCCAGGATTATATTTTAAGGTTATTTCTTTTTAATCGTATAAAAAATGTCATTTGTAAACGCCACTTTGCAATGAGTGAGTCATTGCAAAGTGGCGTTTACAGATGACATTTTTTGCGAGATAAGACCTTTGATAAAGCACATACAAAGCAGACGATTTAATGGAATACAGACAAGGAAGTGGGCTTCTTGGACAAGCAATTTAAGCATTTCCGTCTATCTTTTAAAAGCATATTATAATAAATTATAACTTTGTGTTCTCTGGAGATGCTTTTTGTTTACTTTACATGCATGTCTGAGTAATTCTGCAGTCCCATTACCATCTGATAACGATTTTAGGTGTTTGGATGACATTTCAAAAGGTCTTACATTACACAAAATTGACTCTTGTGAGTTTTAAGTCACCTTATAATGCTGTTACCTCATCAAACACATACCTTGAGATGTGTTTTGTTTCATTCACACATGTCTGAGTGATCCTTTATTATTAGTCTGTCTCCAAAGCTCGTTCTTTTCAGCAGAGATTAGAAAATTCCAGGGCGTTAATCATCCAAATGATTCGAGTGAAGGTGCATTGGGTTTAAAAACACAATGGAGCACTCCCTGTATTACCACATGACATCACAAGGTGGAACTGAGTCTTTTCGGTTTGAGAAAAGAACTTCGGGTTTGTGTGTTAAACATGTGTGAATGAAACAAAACACAACTCCATCCAGACATTATAACATCCATCAGAAAAAAGACATACTGTATTTTTCAGGCTATAAAGTGCACTGGATTATAAGGCGCAGTATCAAATAATACGTCAATTGCTGTCATTGTCCACACATAAGACGCATCGGATTATAAGGCGCAATAAGCGAACGAGTTATAGCCGGTGCGCAAGCTTTGCGTTAAAGCGTATGAGTTATTAAAAGTGAGGGAACGTCTTAAACGCGTTTTTTATATCCAAAGAGTGGGAGCAGGTTAGAACACATTCCCTTATAAATCGTTCCCACGCTTATTATTTTATATTTTATTTAGTAATACGTTATTAGCCGAAATGTGTACAACATAAAATCGGTTTCAGGCTAGTAAACACAACCAAAGGTCACACATAAGGCCACTGGATTATAAGGCCACTGTTGATTTTTGAGAAAATGTAATGATTTTAGATGCGCCTTATAGTCCAAAAAATACGGTAATATGTGAAAAATTAGGATTGTTGCTATAGTGATTAGCTACTTAAAACAAATTGCATGTCTTTTGAATGAGAAAACGTCCTCAAAAGTCCTAAAAATGTTGGAAATAACAGAAGGCTGAAACTCATGGGATCAGGTTACGTTAGAGAGTCTAAAGTTGTTTGAAATATGCATAATACAGGAGCGACAATGTGAATAACAATGATTGGACTGATCGAGTGCAGGCTGCTTTATCAAATCACACAGATTTATCAAAAACAAAATGTAGCGGCCCATTTTTACAGTCTTTTCACTACGCGGTGCTAATGGGATATCCACACTCGGAGCGCTCTCATTTTGGACAGATGGTTGGCAGAGCAGCAGTGGTCAGCCATCTGCAGCATGACCACACCGTGTGACACCTTTTACCTCTTTCCTCTCTTTCGGCGCGCTTGAAAATTTTGCATTTTTCAACGTTCACAAATGCATTACACTTCAGCAGAGTTGGAATAAGTCCAGCTCGACTCAAACCGTCCCTGTTTGTATCTGTGTCTGGACTGTTATGTTGTAATGTGAATTATATCCGCAGGTTTGGAATAAATATTGTAACTGACTAATTCTGTTTGAGTTCTTAGCTTGGATAGATTTGTGGGTTTAAGGAGGAAGCCAGGACGGCCAAAATCAACTTTTAATTTAGTCGATGATAGGTCGGTGAGTTGATTAGTTAAATTATTGCTTCTATTGTACATTGAGCTAAAAAAAAAACGCTGACTGAAAATCACAAAACTCTCCGTTCCACCTTTTGATTTCATCTAATAGTTTGAACACCTTTTACCTTGATTCTAACAGATATAATTCCCGTGAAGGTTAATGGGGTTTAAAAAAACACTGGAGCACTTCCTGTTTTGCCACGTGAACAGAGTGTTTTCTGTTTGAGCAAAGAACTCGCAGGGTTTTTGTGTTAAACATGTGCGAATGAAACAAAACACAACCCCAGGTCTGTTTTTGTGGAACATTATAACAGATCGGAAAATGGGTTAATATCAGCCAAAAGAACAGCAGGTATAAAACAATGAGAACATGCGGTATATCATAACAAACATGGCGGCTTCGCGAGGATAAAGAGATAAAAATGGCACAGATGGACTGGCAGGCAAACGTCTCCCAGACCGAGAGGTGGACCACACAAAACTCTTAATCAGAGGTGAAAGAAGTCGCAAAGTTCAGTCTGAGTAACCCAGCGTTAGCCACAAGAAAAGAAAAACAAATCTACTTTTCAAATCCTCTGGTTACACATCTGGCTTACAGGAAGCTCAAATTCACCACTTTTAATTGTAGGTCTGAGCAACTGGAAAACTCAATTCTGTTTGACAGCGGCAGGAGCGATGGAAATGATTCAGCCGTTTGACCAAAAGCCAAACACAGCTGTAGAACAAAAGCCGGCCAAAAACGTCAACGTTATTATAGATGGTTCGACCTGTCCCAAGTTGACCTACCGAAAGAAGTGAGCTCAACTGTCCTGGAATCTCGATTGGCTTAAAATGTTAAAATCTTTATTCGGTTGGTAATTCTGGTATAGATCTGGAGTCTGGAGTCAGCGCTGGCAGCCCGAGAGGAGCCTAACGCAGAACAAATGTTTTCACAAAGTCGCCCAGTGTTGAATCAGCATCATTCACTTCACTGGGCCGATTTGGTTTCTCTCTCTGTCACACAAACACTCTATTTCAATCTTTCTCTGCCTCTCTCTTTTTGTCTCTCCTCCTCTCTCACCTCCAGTGTCTCGGTTTCTCTCTCTCTGCATCTCTGTCTCCCTCGTTGTCTCTCTTTTTCTCTCTCTGCCTCTCTCACCCTCCTTCTCCACCATCTATTCCCTCCTTCTCTTTCTCTTTCTGTCTTTCTCTGTTTCTCTGCATCTCTTTCAGTCTCAGTATCAAGTATTGTCAAAGCCTGATCCCCTCAGAACCTCAGCAGGACCTGGTTAGTCCTTGGATGGGACACCGATGGGAATTCCAGGTGCCACAGGGGGGCGCCAGTCGTAAAAACTGTTTATTTATTTAAAAAGGGACAGTGTACATTGATAAACACCAGTAAAAGATAAAATACAAGTGTAAATGCACCGAAGTTGGCGTACAGCTAATTTACATGCGTATTCCCTTGACATTTAGGACAGGACAAGACAAACACAGCAGTTACATTCACGCAGGGTCAAAAGTGCATAAGTTGTTAAAGTGCATATCATCACCTTCCTAAAATAATTGCCTAAGTCACTTTTTTTGCCAAAAGAAGGTCAAAAAATGCCATAATTTCAATTTTGGGGTGAGTTTTTTGTGTTTCCTGAAAAAATGACTTATGCGATTATTTCAGGAAGGTGTCGATATGTGATTAAAGTGCGAACTGTAATTCTGAAGTGCTTTAGTTTTCAAATAATTTAGTTTTTATCCACATGTGTTGGTTGTCTCCTGCCACTCAGAGGTGACCGAGACCCTGGAGTCCAAAAACATACATACATTTTTATATATTTACAAGGCAGTAACAGTAGAAACAGTAACATGATAAGATAGATTGCTGTCATTGTGTCCTTAGGCAAGACACTTCGCCCACAGTTCGCCTAGTATGAAAGTGGTGTGTGCATGGTGGACGTCTGGAGTGAATGAATCTGTAAAGCATCTTGAGTGTCCAAAAAAGTGGCATATAAAACTGATGACTTATTTTTTTTCTCTCTCTGCATCTCTGTGTCTATCGGTGTATCTGTTTCTTTGTCTCTCTCTCTTTCTATCCTTCTGTATGTCTTTCTCTTTCTTTCTCTTTCCATCTCCCTGTTTCTCTCTGTCAAACACTCACAGATTCTCGTTTTCTCTCTCTGCTTCTCTCACCTTCCCACTCCTCCATCTTTTCTCTCAACCCTCTCCCTCTTCTCTCTCTTTTCTTTTCTCTCTCTTCCCATTTCTTTCACCGCCCTCTCTCTCTCTCTTTCTATCCATCTCTATGTGTCTTTCTCTTTCTCTCTCTTTCCATCTCTCTGTTTCTCTCTGTCAAACACTCACAGATTCTCGTTTTCTCTCTCTGCTTCTCTCACCTTCCCACTCCTCCATCTTTTCTCTCAACCCTCTCCCTCTTCTCTCTCTTCTTTCTTTTCTCTCTCTCTTCCCATTCCAGTCACCGCTCTCTCTCTCTCTCTATCCATCTCTATGTGTCTTTCTCTTTCTCTCTCTTTCCATCTCTCTGTTTCTCTCTGTCAAACACTCACACAAATTCTCGTTTTCTCTCTCTGCTTCTCTCACCTTCCCTCTCCCCCATTTTTCCCTCATCCCACTCCCTCTTCTCTCTCTTCTTTCTTTTATCTCTCTCTTCCCATTTCTTTCACCGCCCTCTCTCTCTCTCTCTTTCTATCCATCTCTATGTGTCTTTCTCTTTCTTTCCATCTGTTTCTCTCTGTCAAACACTCACACAGATTCTCGTTTTCTCTCTCAGCTTCTCTCACTCTCCATCTTTTCCCTCATCCCTCTCCCTCTTCTCTCTCTTCTTTCTTTTCTCTCTCTCTCCCCATTCCTGTTACCACCCTCTCTCTTTTTTATCTCTTCTTCCTCACCTATTTCTCTCTCTAGTTTTCATGTCTCCTTCCCTCTCTTCTCTCTTTTTTCTCTCTCTTCCCATTCCAGTCACCGCCCTCTCTCTCTCTCCCTCTCTCTTTCTATCCATCTCTATGTGTCTTTCTCTTTCTTTCCATCTGTTTCTCTCTGTCAAACACTCACACAGATTCTCGTTTTCTCTCTCTGCTTCTCTCACCTCCCCACTCCCCCATCTCTCTCTTCTTTCTTTTCTCTCTCTTCCCATTTCTCTCTCTCTTTTATCTCTTCTTCCTCACCTCTTTCTCTCTCTAGTTTTCATGTCTCCTTCCCTCTCGCTCTATCTCAGCTTGACTTTTACTTTTCCACTCTGTCCCTTTGCTTTCCTTCCCCTCTCTTTCCTCGCTCTACCCCCTCCCTCCGTCTCCATCTCTCCCTCTTTTTTCCAGTCCATTTTGCTGGTTTCCCCTGCCTCAGGACTCACAAGCAGCTGTTTTACATTTGGTTTTCAGTGATGAGATGTGGACCGGGACCCCGCCTACAGCCCCTGTGACAGACCGACGGCCTCTCTGTGAGAACGGCATCAAACGCCACGGACTGGACTGAGCCTCCACGGATCAAGAAGGACAATCACGGTTAAACACGAGCACCGGCGCAAACACATAATCGAAAACAGAGCCCACCTCAGCAAAGCTCTTCACGAGGACTCACAAGAGCAGGGAAGGAGTGCCTCAAGCCTCTGGTGTCAGTACAAGTGAATCAATAGACACCGCAAAGGCGAGCGATCTGAGATAAATTCTTCTGCAAAGTGGAGTTTTAATCTTAAGATAAAACTAGGAGAAGTCGAGACACTTCGTATGTTTGCGAGAACGCCAGGAAAACTGGATAACTGGCCTCCAATGCATAGTAATAAGTACGATTACAGTTTTTTTTATTAGCAATTAGAGCTGCTATAGCTATAGTTTTACTGCCAATGCTAAATTAGTAGAGGAAACGCAAGATCTCATAGCTCCTCATTGATTGGTTTTTGACCTGCTGTGCACAACTGGGACAAGATTGACCTGGATTTGGGCAAAGAAGAATTAAATTTGGTTGTTTTGCACAATCTGAGTTCTCATGGAAACCTATTGACTAATTTGAACCTAAATGAACCAATATGGATAAGTCAGAACGTCATAAAACATTTTGCCTCCAATTCTTTTCAATTATACAGAGATAATTATGCGTTAAACAAAAAGAGCCCAGGTTCAACTCCTGCTGCTTTCAGGTTCTGTGCAGAGTGTTCAGGTTTGCCTCATGTCTGGGTGAATTTTCCCCCGAGTTACAACTTTCCTAATAAAATCCTCCAACTAAGGAAGTCCTGACCAAGCACAGCTCAAAATCTGTTCACCCGCTGCTCCTGACAGGTTAACCCCAATGAAGGATGGGCCAAAAGCAGAGGACAAATTACCTTAATTATAATAATGAGCTACACAGTGTGCTGGTATCTCATAAAAATGGAGAAATGTTATTCACTTGTTAAGCTACACAATAGATTTCAGACGGCAACAATGTGTGCAAAATAGAGATGAGATAAAAACTAAAATATGTCATATAAAATTCAACAAACACTGACGCTACATATGTTTGCATAAGATGAGATTCAGGATTCAAGACACGTTTGTGCACATAACAAACATTTACATACACAGACAAGGCCTTTCGAGAGGTGATGTCAATAAAGCAATGTGCATAAAAACTATACGGGTCTTTTTTTGTTGTTTCTGTTGTGCTTTTTCCACATTCTAAATACATTATCATCCAAAAGAAATGAAAGTATGGTGACTCAAGCCTTAAATACCGCATTTCTTTCCCTTTTCTGACATTTTGATTCATTAAAGCCCCCGCGTCTGTGTTTAGTCTGAGTCCGTACAGTTCAGATAACGATTAACGGATCAACTTAAGCGCGAGCGTAGCAGTGAAATGGCCTCTCGTCGGCGTCCTCCGATGAGCTGTGATGAAGAGTGTGATTACTTTAAGAGATAAGGCAGCAGACGCGTCCCGCTGTGAGTTAATACAGACCCACACGGAGCTGCAGCCTCGCCGTCGGAGGAGGTGCTTCGCTCACAGTTGAGGCTGCTGTTAGACCCCTGCTGCAGCCAATCATCTGAACAACCGAGAGAGGACGATAGACCTGGTGTGAGGTAGAAACTGGAGATTGTTAAAGCTAAAACAAGACTGAACGTGGTATTTTATTGATTCTTTGGCATGTATTGTAATAGATGTTCACAGGGGTCTGGTAATGAAGGGAGCTACACATTAATTTACATTGTTTAGAAGTGGAAATATGCCAAATTATGTTATATTGTCTATTGGTCACTTTGGCTCTATTTAAATTCAGGTTCAAAATTGATTTGTTTACTACTGAAAAGTTTTTAATCCGCACCCTGCTCTTTTTATGTTAATTTATAATGATTATTTATGCTTTGATT
>JACN01103906.1:0-10158 GCA_000787155.1 Scartelaos histophorus | reverse complement strand
AAAAAACCCAACCATTTAAATTAAATTAAATTAGGCAGTACTTTTAATGGGAAATGCCATATCTGCCTTGAGTTATGGTAGGTTCTGGTAGGTATTTAATCATTTCAAAAGCAAAAAATGTAATAATTAAATAAATAAATAAATATACAAATTAAATAAATAAATAAATACAAATTAAATAAATAAATAAATACAAATTAAATAAATACAAATTAAATAAAAATACACCAGTTCAAATTGATTTTATTATTTTTTTTTATTAAATGTAGAGAACAGACCAAAATGCGAGTCCATTCTGAGCCTTCCTCTGGGCTTCATCATAGATTCTTTGGCGTTTGGAGCAGCTGCAGAGGGCTGTATATTGTTGTTCGTGCTGTAAGGTGAAAGGACTGTTTGGTGTCTCCGTGATGGGGCGTCCTCTTGGCTGACCCACTGTTTTCACTGTCCACTGCCAAGTCCAGTCAAAATAGCTACTTACATAAGCCCAAAGACACAACAAAATCGCTGAAATGTTCTTGTGAAGTTACTCGAAGGCAGGTCTTAAAAAGTGAAACACAACAGAACTAGGTCATTTTTAACAGTTTGCAGTGGTCCAAACTTATTCTGCATCCTTATTTTTCACCGGAATGAGTTTATGAGCGTATTTCAAACTTCAGAATTTTTATTTTGCTTGTTTTATGTGCAAGGAAAACAAGTAAAAACAGACGACTCACTGAGGAGTGCAGCAGTTCAAATTAAGCCAAAACAAAGACTGTTTTTTCCTGAAAAAATAGTTAGGGTTAGTGTTGAGAAGACAATTTAAGCATGGAAACTATCAAGATTGGAAAATATTAAAACATAGAGGAGCACTTACTGGGAAAAAAAAAGAAAAGACTAAGACTAGAGGATACTGTATGCTAGCAGTGTATGTTTTTTTACGTGTACAGCGCCATATTTGTTTTGCATAAAGGACCACGCTTCTCTCTGATTGTTAATGCGCCTTTCATTAATTAACTCGAATTGAGGAAACAGGATATGATTCCAAATTTAATCAAAACACGCGATTCTGACTGACCACGGAAGCCTTACAGTGCTCTTCTTTATTTAGCATTTATCATATTGAATACGTTTGTAATATGAACATTTTTACAAGAGTAACAGGCATTTTCATTAATATTTTTTACACCTGTTTATGTGTTTACTTTTCCTGCACCTGCTTATCACTATTTCTGCCATGTTCAAATGTCTCGGTGTCATCAAATCAAACTACTCCCTGGCTGACTCCCAGATTGATGTGTTGTGCTCTTATGCAGCGCACTTGCCACACGTGGCGTTGCCGGCAGGATCCTTCTCTCTCATTTCCCTGAGTAGCACTCTGTGTAATCAGCACTTGGGTTTGTATGCAGTTCCACATAGACCTGCAGTCATTGATTGAGTGACTGGATTGGCAGATGGATTACTGGCTGAATGAGTGAATGAGTGGCAGGAGGGCGCGCAAAGTCATGCAAATCCCAGTGCGTCGGGTAATCTTTGCAATGCAGATGATAGAAAAAGAAAACAAGCAGAGGTACGATGAAAAGGATGGTGCAAAAATGATAAAGATGCACGACGCAACTTTCCTGGTGGAGGGTCAAACGCTTTTACAAGTCAGATCTGTGGAATGGCAACTCCACTCACAGTCAGAATGCACGTTTTTCTAGGTATTTTTGAGCAATAAAACCACCTACATCCAAATAAACGTAAGGTAAAGCTGCTTGATGTTGCACTGTGCACTTTTAAACATATCTATTGAGCAATTATTCATTATGGGTGTTTTTATTGCTCAAAAATGCAATAGTTTTCTGTGAATAGTTGTGCCTCTTCACAGATCTGAACTGTAATGTAGCCTAGTGCCGTAACCTTGTGATTGGTCTATACTAATCATTATTTACCATTTACAACCTACAGCTCTGCGCAACAGTAAGATACAGGACTACATTCATACTATAATACTCCCTACAACCGTACAGTAACCCACCCTTAAGTAACAGATAATACTCCCTACAATTGTAAAACAACTCACCCTTATGTAACAGATAATACTCCCTACAATTGTGCAACAACTCACCCTTAAGAAACAGATAATACTCCCTACAACTGTACAACAACTCACCCTCATGAAACAGATAATACTCCCTACAACTGTACAACAACTCATCCTTATGTAACAGATAATACTCCCTACAACTGTACAACTCACCCTTATGTAACAGATAATACTCCCAAAACTACACAACAGCTTCCAATAACCTCTTGTGTGTAGCTGAGATTTTGTATATTATTACTTATTTTCCTATTTTATCTTGACTTGTACATACACATTTAGATAATTATGTCGTATTTCACACTTGTCTCTTTTTTACTACTTATTTAGATGCATTATTTATATTTTTCTCTTTGCTGTTATATTGTGATGTTTGTGCCCAAATAATTTCCCTTGTGGATCAATACATTTTGTCTCCTCATATGTGTTAATGTTGGAGATTTAGATCGCCATGTTTCCCTTTATTATTTCGGAAATGCTACACACAACTACACAAAAATGCTAAGACAGAATAGTAAAAATGTTGCACAGTGTATTGTTTTTGTTCTCCGGATATTTCAGGAACTATTTGTTTGTTTTTAGTAATAAGACGAAAATGTTGGAGATGCACTTTTTACCTCGATGTTTTTGCTGTTCTACTGCCACTTCCAATTTTGGCCAGCAGTACAGACAATGTTGCATGATCACAGCCCGTCTAAAACAAGTTATAAAGGCGGCGTTTACACACTTTTATGAGGTAATAATTGCGAACATGTTACATATTTAGATCGGCACGTTACCTTTTATTGTTCTGAACATGATACATTTGCCTAAAACACAACATATTCAAATGTTTAATGAGATTCAGTTTGGTTTCTGATGCTCTTGAGTACCTTCTCCTTGTGCTAAATCACTCCCCCTTCTGAGTTTTATCACTACACAATCTTAAGGAGGGTTTGAATCACGGGAAATCAGCGACCCTCATCTTCGTAAAGGTCCCATATTGCACAAAAATGAGCTTTTAACCATGTTCTAATATT
Source organism: Scartelaos histophorus (assembly GCA_000787155.1). Classification (NCBI taxonomy): domain Eukaryota; kingdom Metazoa; phylum Chordata; class Actinopteri; order Gobiiformes; family Gobiidae; genus Scartelaos; species Scartelaos histophorus. Next base: position 7,077 of record JACN01103906.1, on the reverse strand, counting down.
GTCTTTTTGCATCTCCAAAGCTCAAAATGCTCTGCTCCACCTCGTGACGTCACGTAGTTGTAGTTTTGAGGTTAGCAGCTACGTTTTAGCTTCAGTTTAGCATCACCGAATGTTTCTAGAGAGGGTGTCCGGAGGTTAAACAGACATACTTCCTGTATTTCCGCATGACGTCACGAGGCCAACCAGAATATTTACCGTTTGGGATGAAAACTCAGCCTAAATCTGCAGCGTTTGTGCGTTAAACGTGAAACGAAACACAACTCCAGGTCCGTTTGTGATGAGGAAGCAACATTATAATATGGATCGTAAAATAACGTAGCATAGGACGCATTTTTGACACGTGACGCTATTACAAGATCGTCCCCATGTTCGGACATAAGGACGACTTTTTTCAGTATCATTACGCCTAATTTGTGTCATATTGTGAGTATCTATTTACCAAAATCAGTAAAGCAGGACGCATTAGAAAAGACAAATCCTCCCTAAAGTCATTACTGTTTGGTGGCAGCAGTCTGTAATTGGTCCATTGTTAGTGGCGTTCCCGACTGTCTGATAGCATCTGTCTGCTAATGGGCCATTTCCATCCAAAGACAGGACTTTATGTTCAGATAGAAACTATCTCACCATCACACTGTCTGGAGTTTGCTTACATTCATGTTGTGGATGTGTGTGCGCCGCCGTCAAAATCTCATGAATCTTTAAGAAGAGCTCCCACCAAGCCTTGATTAGTCCATGTAAATAACGGTTTGGTCGCTTTTTAAGTAATTACTTGAAGCTTCCAGGAAAAAAAAAACAAAAAAACAGTTTAGCGGGTGTTCTAGCAGCCTATTAAATGACCTGTACCCAGTGTTTCTCCATCTATTTAAGCAAAAATGATAAATATACATGTATTATAACAGAGGGAAAATACGTCCTCTGTGTGCTGTCTGCATCTATTTAATCAGTTAATAAGAGTTTTACTGCCACATGATCAGAAAGTGCAGTTATCATGCTAGTTGTTGTTAGCTTTACTGTATCAAACGACCTTGAATGTCTCAATCATTTAAAAAAAAAATGTAATAGGCCTATTTAGAGAGACAAAAATGCTACGAGATTGCGTGAATTTTTTAATACTGAAGTGTCAAGCTATGCACAGCAAAAGGTGGAGTGTAAAAATTGACTCTCATAGAATTTGAACATTTTTTTTATATTTGGCTTTTCTATGGTTAAATTAAGAAATTTGGAAATGTTAATTAAGTAACACTGGACCAAAGTTCTTGTTTAACCTCAAAATCAAGAGTTATAATAATGTTTTATTCTGAAATAACTAAACAACTCACATGTTTTATTTTTTTCACTTTATTTTAGTTAATTTAAGATGAAATTTATGTACAAAATTGGTTCAAACTGGTCTTGAAACTCTTGAAAGTGTTGAGTGGGATCTTATTCGTGACTTATTTTAGAATTTATTATTTATCTTTTAATATATTGTGATGTGTAAGGTGCTGTCCCCAAAAAATTCTCCTTGTGGATCAATAATTTTTGTCTAAATCTAAGATGCAAAATTAACACTAAGGGAAGTTGAATTAGCTTCAGCAATAACTGGCAAATAACCCAAACTCTTATTTTAACTTTCAAATAGTTAAAATAACACCTTTTGGGATAAAAACAAATCTGAAATATTTGACGCTGAAATTTTAACCCTCCAGTTTTTGCTGTGCAGACACTAAAATCACTAAAGTTTTGGGGAAAAAAAGTCGCCATTGTATTCTTGATTTGCTTATTACTTATTTTCTTTTTTTTTTTTTAGTCCATGGTTGAATTGATTTAAAACATAAATGGGCCTCCTAAACACAACACTAAGTCCTCACTTTGCACGTCACAATCATTTCATTTTACACATTTGAATAGAAACTTGAATAGACTTGATCCGTCACAGTGCGTCGCTAACGTTTGTCTCAGATATATATTGTTTATTCACTTCACGTCTCATAAACAACTCTTTAGATGAAAGAATTACCGGATGACAAGGACACGCAGGTGGAATGCATCAGAAAATACGCTGCTTTCAGTCGGCGAAATTCATTACAGTAGAAAACAATGGGAAGCTCGGAGCGTTTGTGCTGCTAATGTTACTTATTAATGTGAGTTTATTCTGTTCTGGCTCTGAACGCTAACAACAAGAAATACAGAACCATCGCTAGTTTTTAGGGGTTTAGCAGAGGAAAAATAAAAAATATGAGCCCCAATAGTAATTTTACAGTTATATTAAGGGATCAACTTTACCACAATCAATGTATTTAACATTAAGGGGAGAAATGATGAAGTTCTGACAAAGTTAATCAAAAATAATATATAACTTAAAAGTGGATTATAGTTTTAATGGTGAACTTATCCTAATTATCCTAACATTTCCTTGAGACTGTATTACATGAAAAGGGCATTTTTATAATAACTTGTTGCGTGTTTTACTTTCTCTGTAAGTATGTGGAAGAAAGGTTGGGTTTTTTACCATTTTAAAACATAAAAAATGGAAGTGGTCCAAAGTTATTCACCTTTTTCACCGATTTACAAGTCACTAAGTGCTTTTCACGACTCTCAGAACCCAGTTCTGTGATGGAAAAGCTAACAACTAGCATGCTAATGTTCACTTCCTGACTATCTAATGATGAAGTGGAGACAAAGTTAATCAAAAATAATATATAACTTAAAAGTGGATTATAGTTTAAACACTGAACTTACCAAAAATGTATCGTAATAACCATTTTCTTGAGACTGTATTACGTGAAAAGGGCATTTCCATAATAACTTGTTGCGTGTTTGAAATTTCTTTCTTTATAAGTATGTGGAAGCAAGGGTTTGTTTTTTGTTTTTTTTACCATTTTAAAACATGAAAAATGGAATTGGTCCAAAGATATTCACCTTTTTCACCTATTTACAAGTTACTAAGTGCTTTTCACAACTCTCAGAAACCAGTGCTGTGATGGAAAAGCTAACAACTAGCATGATAACATTCACTTCCTGACTATCTAATGATGAGGTGGAGACAAAGTTAATCAAAAATAATATATAACTTAAAAGTGGATTATAGTTTAAACGCTCAACTTACCAAAAATGTATCCTAATAACCATTTTCTTGAGACTGTATTACTGAAAAGAGCATTTCCTTAATAACTTGTTGCGTGATTGAAAATCATTGAAATCATTTCTTTTTCTATAAGTATGTGGATTTTAAAACATAAAAAATGGAAGTGGTCCAAAGTTATTCACCTTTTTCACCTATTTACAAGTCACTAAGTGCTTTTCACGACTCTCAGAAACCAGTTCTGTGATGGAAAAGCTAACAACTAGCATGATAACGTTCACTTCCTGACTATCTAACGTTTTATAATTAGACCCAGACATCGCACAGTGGACCTGCTTTGACCTCAAAAGCCGCTTATACACATTATTTATGTCTTATGGAAATGGCGCGAGACAGCGAGCATGTCCCCACGTCCCGGTTTATCGCCTTTTTTTTCGCACAATCGTGGATTCCGACGTTCATAACATCCCGACGCACGGTTATTGTTCGTTCTAATCTTCCGCTCTATGATACGAGAGTCTTATGAAAGAACCCGCGGATCATTTTTCTGCTATTGAAGCGCGGCAAACAAACTCCCAGTCCCGAAGTAAACTTTGCGAAACAATTGAATGACGGGCGAAGCGAAGCTACAGAGTCGCTTGTCACCCGTCACAAACAATCATTTATGCAACAAAATGGAGGCCCCTGGAAGAGACGGAACAGGAAGGGGGATGTCAGTCGCACAGCACAGCGGTGACAGCCGGGCCCGCCCCAAACGCCAATCACTGCCTACTGTATGCATAATTACTGCACAAAGAGCGTGGAATTAGACCGAATCAAACACTAAATACATTTCTTTGTTTCGGGGGTTGTGTTTTTCGCTGTCAAGTGGTGCGTTCAGAGTCGGATTTGGGAGAACAGCTTGTGATATTTTCGTAGCCCGCATCAGATCTGGCGTTATTGTTTGTTTGTGTTCTTGAAATAGACGACGAGGAAAAGTGCTTCGTTATAGTTGATTGGGGAAAACCGCAATTACGTAATATAATTGTTCCCAGTGTTGAGGGTATTGTGAGGGTTTGTATGTCATTAGAGAAGTCAGCCGTGCGATTTCTGCAGCCGTCCCGTTAACTGATGGACTCTGTGGCTTAGTTTAGACTAACCTTAGCTTTTACGATACACTTGTTGTTGACAACCTTTGTTGCGACAGATGACACCCATCCACAAACGAACTGTTATAAGCTTCTAATTTTTTGTAACTTTTGAGATCATCCAAAGTGTATGGACTAGGAGAATACAGCAAATAGTTCACGATATCAGGGTACGTGATGGACGGCAACAAACTCTCCTCTGTTGATCCATCAATAACATCGTAGGGGTCAATACTGTCAATGTCGGACAGTTTTCTCAAGTATCTTTCCTTCTCTTTACTTTCGAGTGTCCCTATATATAACCTTATCCGATTTTTGTTTAACTTGACTTGCCATAATAACAAAAAATATATCGGAAATCGTATTTAGCTAGTTGTTACTGTTTTATGATATCTCCAAGATAGCAACCAGAAGTTGAGTGTTGCAACCTGCAAACGCTCTATACAAGTAGCACCCCTTAACTCTTTTAGCATCACAAAGCAAAGAATATTAGCTGCAAACGATCAATTAACTTGGCTGTTCTTACTACGTTAGCATTCCGATAGTTGCCCTGTTACCCCAAAACCAGAGTCTTAAGTTACTACCCATTTTTTAAGTGTTAGGAGGAAGGAAGTTGCGTAATAGCACTTTTAGCTCTTATATCACCCATTGTGCGATCACACCTCCGGCCGGACCTGCACCTGCACCTGCCCGCCGCCCCTGCCGGTGTGCCAGGGTGCAAGGGGGATCATGCTTAAGCCTAATGGCGGGGCCAGCGGGAGGTCGCCGTGTGAGTGTGGCTCTGTTTCCCTCCCGTTAAGTGGCTGTCGCGCCTCACTCCTCATAATCCCGTCAGGAATTTGTCAGGCGGCCTTGTTCTGCTCGGCTACCTTGTTTTGTGGGGTCTCTGGTGGAGTGGGTGGGGTAGAAGTTAGAAGTTTGTACATGTGCAGGTCTAGGCGATCTGCTTCTGGGTTAGTAGATGAAGAAGTGCTCATATAGTGCATAAATGTCTTTTCTGACACTGGAGTGGATTAAAAATAAGTTCTTCCCACTCCATTTTGAGCATCAGTCTTTAATTTGTATGTCTTAGGTCTTATTAATCTATGTAGCTTTTTCTTCATTTTCAACAGGCAAATTTTAAAATGAAGTTTCTATTAAACTTTTTTCATAAATCTATGTTTGACATTTATATTAAGCATTTTTGTGTTTTTTTTATGCACATGAATTGGCTACGACCTTAAAAAACCTCATGTGGTGCAATGAAAATAGCCTTAAATTATGTTATTTTATAAAACATGGTTGGGATGTTAATCTAAGTTATGAACATGAGTAAAATGAACATGATCGTGATATTTGAAAACACAATATTTAACACGCTGTTGGAATATTATGGGGGAAATGTTTATTCAAAAAAGCTGAAATTTCTCGTGGAACCACAAAGCATTTCAGAAAATATGCCAAAAAGAAAGAAAATATATAAAAATAAAATAATAATTTTTTCAAAAAGTTTCAAAATCAGCAGTAAAGAGCGGATGGTCGCACCACATGACATTTTAACACTTTAAGTACAAAAAACATGTAGAATCACTAAAAATTTCAAAAATGATTTGATTCCCTGGAGGTCAGAGGTACTACAGGTATATGGTGAAATATTATGAAATTTGAATTTGAACTTTTTTATCTGAAGAAATTGCACTTGGACTTACCCATAGTCATTTTGATCATGCTTACATGTAAGACATTTATGGCTTCTAGACTAGAGGACATTTCTGAACCAAATCGAGCTCAGTAAACTTTACTGTTCAGACTTGGGGGAATTACTCAAAACACATCTTTAAAGTTGCACTGTGCAAATTTTCCCAGTTGATGGTTCGTCATGTGCTTGTTTTCATCCAAATATTCAGCAGTTTGGTATTAAACATATGCATCTCCATAAAGACAAATATGTGACCCCACCAGGCCCAGTTACAAGTCAGATCTGTGCAGGGGAAGCTTATGTACAGTACAGACGCATGTTTTTCTGGCAGTACAAACTCCTGTAATTGTTTCACTGTAAAAGATATATAACTTTAATGCCATACCACTGAACATTCTGGGCAAAGCTACAACATCTTGCTTCTTCGGACCCTCCACCAAAAAAGTTACACAGCATCTTTAAGGTTTGTATTTGAATAGGAAACATTGCATTTTTTCATATTTTATCATTTAAAATACACCATAGCCATAGATGCTGACACTGATCGTACAATTCTGATATTTGTGTTATGTTAAAGGCAGTTTAAAGATGTTTCCTCCATCTTATTGTCATCAAAACTACCGAAATGTGAAAAAATTAACAAATGCATAATAACGATGACTTAACGTATGTCTTTGAGGTGAAAATGTAAAACTGCGATGGCTCATATGCATGATCATAGCCTGACATCCCCACTTTAAGAAGCTATTTTTGAAGTGAACATTGGTCTAAACGATGTTAAATGAGCGTAGTACCATTGTGACTGCTGCAGTGACCTTTTCCAGGCGACCCTCCTAATGCCATAATTAACTTTCCTCTGCCCGGCCGTCAGCCAATGGGAAGGCTCCGCTCGCTCCTAACCACATATCGGCCAATGGGAGGGCTCCTCTCCATCTTAACCACATTAGCTTGTGGACACAAAGGAGTCCAATTTGAAGCAGTGTGGAGGAAATATTTGGGGAGATTTAGGAGGATTGTGACTTAATAGCATTAGAATACACAAACATTTGGGATCCACAGCGGTAATGGACAATATAGTACAAATAACTACTGCGTAATGTTCTTTTTTTCCATTTTACTTTCTTAAAATATGTATAAAAATGTGCAGCAAAAGGTCAAATGCAATACACACACTTGTATGGCAACTAACAGATAATACTCCCTACAAC
>JACN01150140.1:0-18730 GCA_000787155.1 Scartelaos histophorus | reverse complement strand
TAATGCAAAAATATGAAAAATATCATAATGATAAGCATACATTCCTTTCATTCAAATTGAAATAAGTATTGTGAAGTAACATATGTAAAGTGCACTAACACAGAAGTGATAATTGATCATGACGACTGTGATGATTTGATGACGTGCACAGTAAAACTCTCCTACTCTGTCCAAACTAAAACCTATGCAAATGCCCCATGTGTATCTCTTTACAAATATTAAACAAACCCTTGACTATTAGTGGGACCATATGCCGGCACCAATCAAAAAAACTCAATTAGACCTTCATTAGGAAAATGAGGGGGTTGCACTAAATCAGATACGAATTATGAATTGTCCTCGGAGACGCACAATTATCCGTCACATTCCTGCCGCCATCTGCTTACTTCCTGTTCACTTTCCTAATGAATCCGAGTCCGTCCAAATTAGGATTCCGTGCATCCACCAACGCACCTCATGGAAAATCCAGTCAAGTCTTATCTCTAGTTTAAAAATAGATTCTGGACCTTTGAGAGAGCGTTTTGTAACAAGTGACATGGGTAGTGGGAGAGAGCTCCTTATGCATTGATAATTTACAGTCAGTGCCAAATCACATAAGGCCATCTATCGAGCAGTACCTCCCAAAGCAACCTAGATGGAGCTGTGACGTTATCAAAGGACTGCATAGAAGAACACTGTTGCTATGTGTGTGCTGCAAGCCTCTCCTCTTTTCTCTTCCCTTTGCTCGGCTGTTATAGCTTCAGGGAATATGACGCTTTTGAGCTATTACAAGTATGATTTAATCTTGATTCTCTCATAAGGGAAGATGTCAATAAGATATTATTGACAGTACAGCACTGTTCAAAATTAGGGGGAGAGTAAGATGTATAAAATTCCCCAAATACAAAAAAAAAATTAAGATAGTTTTATATTTTTGTCATTATAGAAGTGCAGTTTTGCTATAAATAGTAAATGAACCAGCATAAATAAGCAGCTCTTTGTTATCTCACGTCGGCGCATGAATGCTGCATGATGCTATCGGAAAATGAATCTCCCTCCGGCCAAAAAAAAACGAAAGCAATGCCGGCAATGCAGCTGTAAAACTCACAAAAATCACCCGGGCTTTTCTGAGAGCGGAGATGTAGCACTATGAGGCACCCGTGACTAAAAGTGTGCAGTGGGAGTGAAAGGGCTACTGTGCGCCGTCAGAAACAGAGATGGGGCTGGATTACTAATGAAAGCAATTCACACAGATAGAAGAAGTCTGCTAACATCCCATAATAGGTATAGAAAGACTACCCCCAAAAAACCTCAAAAAAATCTAGGGCACAACTATTATTCTTAATGTTTGAGATGAAATATTCTCTTTTAAGTCAGAGCCAATAACCTAAAAACACCCCCTCCCTGAAGGATCCTAATCTTGATTTACTACAGCAGCTTTGGGCTTATTATGCTTTGAGCTATGCCTTCAGTAACAGCCAAGATTACTGCGTGTGCGTATACTGTGTGTGTGTATGTATATATACACACACACAGAAATATATATGTGTGTGTTTTTTACTTTTGCTCAAACTAAGATCTTTTGTAAGTTTCCAATTATGTCTCATTGTCTTTACCTAGTCTACAATTTCTATTTTGAGTTTTTACACATGGATCTCAGGGGGCTTTATTGTCAGTGGGATTTAAACATATGGCATTACTTTTAAATGGTTACTTTCATATATAATAGTAAAAATTATGCAGTAACCTGTGTATTTAGTAATGTATTAAATTAGATCCTTAATGATTAAAGGTGAAGGTGCTTGTTGTTTTGTCCAGAATAATAAACCGTATAGATTAAAGCTACATACATGGGGACAAGTAGGTAGCGGACCCTCCACCAGAAAAGTTGTACAGTGCACCTCTGGCATATTATTATCATCCAAGTTATTAGTTTAAATTTAATCTTAACAGCGTTCCAGCGATACTAATTAACTACTGTGGTGAATTATGTCTTTGTCTATGGATCTGCCGTACAGCTCTATTTACCTTTAACAGAGGAATATTGGGAACTACACAGACTGCTCCTGTTGGCAGAGCTACACACACACACACACACACACACACACACACACACACACGCACTCACACACACGCGCGCACACAGAAGCCCGGTAGATGACCTGGCAGTCACTCACACAGCCTCCATGCCAACCAATGCATCTGTCAAGTGAGAAACATGACACATTTTTCAGCACCTTTGCATCTGCGGCCAATTTTCAAAGAGCATACCTTGTCCTTTTTCAGGAGCCATTTTGCTTGGCATACCAATGCAGTGACCTTCCATTTAATAGAGTCATGCTTTGACGTCTGCCGATATCCCTCACTAAAAACCAAATATATTTTCATAACATTCAGAAATCAATTTATGAAAATAAAAGTAATTTGCAAATCTCAAACAACAATATATCATAGGAAAATATGTAATAAAATATATGTACAATTTATTTCACAAACAAAAGTTAAAGTCTTAAATGTACAATGTGAGGGTCTGTCACCTTATGTTTCCATTGAAATGTTATTGCTTGATCTAGAGTCGCTCCTATTCACAGAAGAAATGATTCTATTTTTGAGCGATAGAAACACCTGTAATGAATAAATGCAAGATGGATGTTTAATGTCAAACCATGGAACATTTCAGGCAAAGCAATAACATCATGGAGACAAGCAGGTAGCGGACCCTCCACCAGAAAAATGGACCTTTAAGCATAATAAGGCTAAAAAAACACATATGTAAATAAATTGATAGTATTTAGCTGGTATTAATATTTAATAAATTCAAATTCATAGAGTCAACATTGTTTGTACATTTTTCAATTGTCCTGAATCAAAACATCATATTTTTGAGGAATTTAAAACTGTACTACAGAGTTTCTTTATTTTTTCACATATTGTGCAACTTTAAAATTTAAAGTACGTTCTCTGTAACTGAGAATTAAGAATGCATTGAGATGGCCACGTTTTGTGGGCAGATAAATCATTTGCAGCAGTCCCTAATGAGACTTTCATAATTCATGTTGTCAGCTCGTGCACAGCACCAATCAGATGAGATCCTGAGCCGAGCCCGAGCCGCTGCCTCCGACTGCCACCCTGCATCTATCAGCGCAGGAACATAGTGTCATACGCACGTTAGTCATGAGGAAGATGCCTGCAACATGCCCTGTCTTGGCTCATTGGCTAGGCTCATGTTAAAGCAAATATGCTCTCCAAAATAATTACAAGGACACGGCAGCCATGATGAAATGTCCCTAGACAAGAGCAAAAACAGCCACAGAGACGGCAGCAACCAAGAGGCTTTTCATTGAATTTATTCTGATGCCAAGTTTGGGCCATTGCAAAATGAGCTGAACGAAGATGTGGTTCTGTGTGTTTCATAAACAGTGCTGATGTAACTGGAAAATCATCTGAATTGAATCTTTTTACACAAGCATTTACTTTGCCTAGTCCAATTTAAAGAATAAATGTATTTATAAGAATCCACTGTGGACCTTAGTATAACACCGCTTATATTGTGTGTATAAAAATACTAATAATATTACATTTACATTTCATGCACGGAACTTCCCCGGCCTACATCTCAGAGCGTCTCACACCATACACCACCTAACGACACCTTCACTCATCCCCACCACCGCCTCCATCAGCCCAGGACTAAACTCTCCACTGTGGGAGCCAGAGCTTTTCAGGCTGCAGCCCCCTCGCCTGTGGACGCCCTCCCAGAGTCCCTGAGGGCGCCTCAGAGTGTGGAGGCCTTTAAGAAAGGACTTAAGATATTTCTATTTAAAAAGGTCTACTAGGATTTTGCCTTGGTTACCTTGTGTTAGGATGTTTTAAATGTAATTTATATATTGTATATATTGTTTTATTATCTTTTATACTTTCACTGGAGCACTTTGAGATTTCGCTGAAATGTAAAGTGCATTACAAATAAAATGTATTATTATTATTATTTAAAGTGAATTGATGCTATTTTATCACTGTGGCTTTTAGTGTGGGACACTGAGAATGTATTTAAAATATATTAGCCTACGCCTATCACATAACCTATTACTCATACTGATACTAATGAGAAACCATTTCTTATAGGAAAAAGGGTTTGGTATATTAGTTATGGATATATGTTGACAGACACAACCTTTTCATTACCATTACTACACTACAGGCAGGTAGAACTTATCCTGTTTCACAAATGCATTATAGTCTCTGTCATATTCATATCAATAGTGTTTGACCCCCTTTTGAAAACAAGATGCTGCACTGCTAGAGCTTTCAGTTAAATACTATTTAAACTTACCTAAGTATCTTACCTAAGAACCAAATTATTCACTTAAAATTTTACATTTAGTTGTTGTTGTGTTTTAATTCAACAACAATATCCAAGATTCAGGCTGCAACAATACGACTCTATTTAGCTAACATGATCACCGCCTCCATCTCACAGAGCCCATAAAAAGCATTTCTGGACGGTATTTAAAGCTTTCACATCATCAGGGATGGAGGAGCAGCTCTGGAGAGAGACTCAGTGGGAGACTGGAGCTGTAGTCAAGAGGCAGGGGACTTAACCACTTCATGATCCTGGATACACTCAGAACAGCTCATTGTTAAGTACCACTGAAATACATGTAGGCAGGTTTGAACATCGCACATGACCTTCTACTAAATGTCACCTGTAGTGTTTCTCCAAATGAAGAGGAATATGATTTTGGAAATAAAAATCAAGGCCACTAAATTATTTTCTATTTCTTATCATGAAAATGTGCTAAAATAAAGTTCATTTTCACACAATGAATCACAAAAAAGGCACATTATTTCACAGAATTACCCTCTGTGGATAATTCTGATTCACAGGTTCACTAATTTGCGTGAACTCTGCTGAGGGTTCAAGGTATAATTTCACTTCTAAAGCAAAAATAACACAAATTCATTTTTAATAGCTGTAATGAATGGGGTCAATTTGGGGTGTACAAATTTTGCAAGCCTTGAGAAGAAAGGTTGCGAGTTAATTGTCTTAAATTATAATAATCCTATAGCAGTTTTTAGGAGACCCTTATTACAGTTCATACCAACTTGAAAGAAAACAACTCTTGCTTTCAATAGCTCATTTCCGAGGGCAGCCAGAGTCAACCAGATGCAAAGTGGCATGTTGTGTGTACAAACAGCTGTACAGAGAAGCTTGGCAGGAACAAAACCACCAAAATAACACACTTTGGGTAAAAAGGAGCATTCATTCATCATCAGAGAAAAGAAATCCCTCACGCTAACGACGCTGCTCCCATTTCCACTTCAGACTGTGACAGGCGCAAACATGGCCGCCGTGGTCTAGCACACATCTTTACTGATCTTAGCTGCGTGTTGGAAAGGAAACTGGGTTAATGATACAACTATATCCTTAATGTGACTGTGTACTTTGGGGTGGCATGGTAAAAATCTGCAGACATAGAAGAGAAAGATTTAGCTTATCTATAGAAAATAGGGTTAAAATGTGCACAAAATGGATTCCTGTGAGCTTTAAGCCATGTTAGAATGCTGAAGTTGTGCTTTATTTCAGTCACAAATGTATGATTATTAGTTTGTCCACATCTACAAAGCTCAAAATGCTCTTTTCCACCTTGTGATGTCATATGATGGTAGTTTTCAACTGAACCGTTACCTTTAGTTTAATAGACATCGGCAATTCTAGCCCTCAAATTATCCAAATGGTTCTACTTAAGGTGTATGGAGTTTAAAAACACAGTGGAGTACTTCCTGTATTGCCACATGATGTCACAAGATGGAAAATGGTGTGTTTTCTGTTTAAGAGTACACAGTCTAAATATGCAGGATTTGTGGGTTAAACGTGTGAATGAAATAATGAAGTAATATGAAAATAAACCCCACGCAATTTATCACAAAAAAAACCCCAAAAATCTACAACTTTTGTCTTTTCTCATTCACATAAACCCAATCTTCTGCTTCATATTGTCAGGAATTGTGTCTCACCTCCTTGTACTTGAAATAGAAAAACAGTAGATAGTAAGAACATAAAGTAATTTTGATATAATAAATTATTCATTCTTTTGGCCTTATAAATAAGCCTTTCCAGCTCTAACGTTGTTTAGGGCAAAGCAGGAACATCATTTTATCTGTCAGTCATGTGGAGCTGCCACACAAAAGTTACTGTCAGCTGCCTAAAATATACAGTAAGAAAAGTAGTGCCGCTCTGACGATTTATTAGCATAACGTTCCAACCGTGACCTTGTATTCTGCAGTGAGGCATCTTGTTAGATTCAAAGGATGTATGCAAAGTTTGTCTATAAGTTTGCAGAATGAGATTGTATAAGTAGCATAAAATTACTTATCAATGATGACTCCTTGTTATACACAGCGGCAGACGCAGTCGAGTGTGACATTAGTATTGAAAATTAATTGGTTTTTAATGTGCATGTCTCCATTGTCTCGTACTGCATAGCTATGCACCATTACTGTGGTCAATTAGCCATTCAACATCTCACCGTTGGCCAATGTATGGAATTGATTAGCACCACAAGCTCACCCTGCAGTCCTAGCATGTTCAGAATATCAAGTGATTTAGAAAATGTTTGACAAAGAAAGTGTAATCAGTTTTAACTAAAAAGACCAGAGAATAATTGCTTCATGCCCATGGGTGTCAACTTAATGTGCATCAAAAACAGCCAGAGTATTCTCCTTGTGTCGTACAAAGGGCTTGGCTTAAAACAACTGTAAAACAAGCACTCTAGTTAATAATATTAAAACCTCCATTTTAGCTGCTATATATGTGAGGAAATAAAGTGCTGTCAAGCTGGCTCCTTAGCCTTTTGGGCCGCGATGACATTAAGGATGATTGAAGTGCATTATCCGGGCACACAATGGTGGCTGTCCATGGAGCCGTGCTGCAGAGTTGAGCAGAGGAGCACTCTGTGCAGAGGAGCAGGCTGCTGTAAACCCACCCCCCTGGCCCCCACCCACCGGGCCTATAGCTGCGCCTCAATGGGTCGTCTGACCTATTGTGGCCGGTTCAGTTATTGTCAATGTACCTGTCAGATACAGACTCAGAGCTCTGTCTGCCCTGCACAAGAGCTCAGGGGCTTTAACAAGAGCAGAATTATGTGGGATCATGTGTCTTCAGCCTATATGTAAAAAAGTGTTTGATGGAATGTGTAGTCGTCCAGGTAGGTCCTATTGCAAAGGGAAATTGAATTCTGTCAACTGAGTGAATATGTTCTCCACTCATCCAAGTCGATTCTTCAGTTTTGACAGGGTTCTGGTAAGTCACCGCCTTATATCTGTCTGAAGAGAGGGATGTAACGATATATAATAAATAAAATATATATAAATTCTCTCAGTACAGTATTTTCACAATATGTATTTCACGGTACAATATTCGTTGTAATATTTTGTGGAGGCTAACAAATATGCTAAGATTCCCTCTTAAAATGCCTTGATAAGACTTAATATATATACTTATAACAGTTATTTCTTCATGTAATCTGCACTGAAATGGAGCAAAAGATCAGGGTCTATGTAGTTTTCCTCCTTGCTGCACCATAACTATATATTTAACCAGAGACTTGTAATTCAGTATATTGTGATGGTCCACATTATTATTGTGAGACCTTTGACGATACAATATCACCATATTCTGGTTATTATTACATCCCTACTGAAGAGAAGGGCTAAACTGAAACACCATAACCTTGGTTGTTTGCAGTGAGGAGTCTCTATTGCACACATGATAAAACTGTATCAAATGTATATTATTAAAGTGATGCACCTGTTTTAGCTCCTTTACATTTTCTAACAGCCTCCCATGGACAGATGTTGGACATTTCCATTTTTGCTATAACACTATAAACAATACATCTGGTTCGTCCAATGTCATTGCTACTCTAAGGTGTGAACTGGCACCTGACTCATCTTTTTAGAGATTTATGAAACACTCATTTACTACATTAACAACACTACCATAAATTTAAACAAAGCCACTCTTTTCTCTGTCAATGCAACAAATAAGCAAAAGCAATTTCTAAAATAATAACAAAGTCACTATTGGGATTTCTCAAGGTCCGAGGAGACGGATAGACGGGTTTTTCACAAAGAGATGATTGATTGTGAGGGGGAAAAAAACAGATATATTTTGAATCCTTTCACCTCCTTACGGCATTAAGTCATTGAAAAAAACACACTTCTCTTAGTTACCCGTGATTTCAAACAAGCCTTCAACCAGCACTCAGTGGTCACATAAATCTAGTATATTCACCCAGTAATTGAATCTCCATGGACCTATGATGATATAAAAATAGAGGGTAATCAGAGGGCAAAATGTGCAGGCCATATATTTATTGAGGATGTGTTAGTGTGGAATGAAAAGGCACCAGTGGAGGAGAGCTATTTCATTATCTATTATTAAAAGGGAAAAGTCTCTATATGTGCATAAAAAAATCACTAGCAAAATCACTACACATGAATGTAAAAGCATCATAGTAACAGGCATGAGCCTGACTTGGAAAAAAAAAATCCCTGAACATATATTGTGGGACCTAACAACCAATCCAAATCCACATTTTTGGATTTTATGTGCTCTGTGGTGCAATCTGGGCAAAATATTAAGTCTAATTTTTGGATCACATAGCAAATTAGACTTAATAGCAAGTGATTTAGGGTGACAAGATGCATTATATGGTCATACATGTATAATCAGTCATTTTTATTGTACATGATCATTAAGACCTGTGTTTTGATATTCACTACTGCATTGTTCAAGAAACTGTCTATTTAAATACATGTAGATCTATTCCATAAAATATATACCCTTAGGTGCTTATACATGAGCAGTGTCCTACACTGTATGTTCCACTCATACCAGGAAGAATTCCAAATCCCTAAACTTGGTGTTTACTGAATTCCCTGCATAGTGAACAAGATGAACAGTCTTGAACAGAGTCGACTCTATGAATTAATATAACTGGTATAGTTGCGACATCCTCTTGCTATCGATGGATACGCCGAGGATTTCCCGCGCCGTGAATTCTGATTGGCCGATTTCCCTTCGTCATCAAAGGTGAATTCTGATTGGCCGATTTCCCTTCGTCATCAAAGCCTCAGAAGGTACGAACGCAGCCGATTGTCTTATAAGGAATATCTCTGTAGCTTGTGACAAATGCACGTGGCTTTGATGCAAATTCTTCTTGGTCAAAACAGACTTAATTTATTCAGCTGCTTTAGCTTGGGTGCGGGCTGTGGTTAAGGACCATGCACACACAGCATCGATGAATATGCACGAGAAATATTACAAACAAACACCGTGCAGACGACGACTTCCCAGTAGTGTTACTCAGATCAGAGTGGGCACCCACCCGCAAATTTTATTGCAGATTTGCATGAATCTCAGGAACCACCAGATTCATAAAAAAAAACAAAAACGCAGAATTTAGCGGAATTGCGGAAAAAGCTCATGTCTGTAGTAAAGAGAATGCATTCAGTGTGTGTAGCTATTGGTAATGAATGACACGAAAATTGAAACAAGAACTGAAATATGATATAATAATATGAAATAAAATATATGCTGCCAGTCAAAAGTGTGGACTCACACTCTTATTCAGTCATTTTTTGTTTACTACTTTCTACATGTGATATACATACAGAACCTCTCAAATATATGTAAGATGAGATATTTGGAATTTATTTAGTAAAGAATATTTTATAACTAAATCCTCCAATTGCCCCAGTTTTGCTTTGTCTGTATTTAGTAGTACTTTAGTAGTGATTTGTTTGCTACATAATTCCATACATCTTACTTCATATATTTGATGTCTTCTGTATGTGTATCAACTGTTGAAAGAAGAAAAAATATAGAAAAAAAAACACTGAATGTGTCTTAACATTTGACTGGAAGTGTATGTGTGAATATATGAATGTACAATGCAAAAAGGCATCATTTATTAGCTTAGAAGCTAAACATTTGCACAATTGTATGGATATGTATGCGTGACCGTCTGTCAGAAGCCGTTTCCACAAAACATGTGGGCAGCAACACAAAGTGAAGGTTAAAGGTCAATGATCATTGGTTCAGACATCGTCTTTCACTTGGTCTGTTATGGATCATGACGGCATCCAGCTTATGTGGACCTGTGTGTGTGTGTGTGTGTGTGTATGCGTGTGTGTGTGTGTGTGTGTGTGTGTGTGTGTACTGCACAGTGGAAAGAAGAAGAGACACTGGAACACAATCATTCACTGTGGGTTATTAAGATCGTCCTACTCATGAAGTGCAGGCACGTCTTTGGAAGTTGGAGAGCGCCCTGAAGGATATGCAGACTCTCCATAACTAACTAGATATTTCAAAAGACAAACTTGTTTTTGTAAGTAAAATGGAAAACATTTGGAAGAAAGATTTGCTACAAAATGATTTGGGCATAAACACAAACAGGTATTGTGTTGAAACAAAATTGGCAGTAAATCTTTTTGTACTATTTGCTTTTATTTAAAATAATGAAGGGACGTGTGTTTCAGAAGCAGTTATTGGACAAAAGAATAACAAAAGATGGCATATCAGAAGATGACTGAAAATCACTTCAGTCTACAATGGCCAAATAATTGTCAAAAGTATTTAATTTTTCAAAACAGGAACATCTTTGAGATTTCAAATGGTTGATCGACTGTGCTTTTGTGTTTACTTGTGCCAATTGTTATTATCTCATTTTGCACACACATTTGTGGATGATTTGCGCGAATCACTCAGATAAACGATATATACTTATATTATATTTTGTGAGATTCGACTGCCTTACAGATGCACAGTGACTCACAGAGTAGCGAGTTATATTTATTTTAGTTCATGTCCCATATGCTAGCTATTAAAAGAGATCGTGCCCATAACAGATTGCACCATACGAATAAACAACAAATCCAGTATTCCTTTTAGCAGACAAAAACATGTTTTCTTAAGAGTGCATAAGAACAATATAGATCCTTAGTCAATACATTGAATTAAAGTGTCACTTGAGGTTAAGATAAGTATAGGATGAATGAGTGCTTGATTGACCATGTGTCTGACTGATCAATGTTTTCATCACTTTCATTGGTTTCTCAAATGTCAAAGATTTCAATGAAGCAGCTTTCTGTGCTGACAGAA
This sequence comes from Scartelaos histophorus, assembly GCA_000787155.1. Lineage (NCBI taxonomy): Eukaryota > Metazoa > Chordata > Actinopteri > Gobiiformes > Gobiidae > Scartelaos > Scartelaos histophorus. The sequence goes on along the minus strand of JACN01150140.1, from coordinate 7,584 downwards.
ACAGCCCATGCATTGATGGTCTTTAAATCAAAAATCAGATTGACAGGGCTGTAAAAAGGATGGCTTCAAGGACGATCACTCACCTTCTGCCAGCTCAGCCTCTCTTTGCTACAGGAAGAACTGTTACATTTTAAGAAGCTGCACAGGGTTTAGAGGAAATGGCTTGAACAGGGTAAATAAAATAGACTATTGCAATGCTGACTAACAACACATCTTCACATCTAACCTAAAACCATTTTGCAAAGAAGTGTGGGTATTAATGGTTAACTGGTTATATAACCAGTTATATATTCCTGCAGAAAGTGTGGCTCCAACATGATTTAAACTATTGAAAAATGGCCTGTAATTGTATATTTAAATATAATGCTATGTTTACAAGATGTTTTCTATAAATAAATATCATGTTAAAATAAGTCAATCAAATGTCAATACCAGTAAACAGCACAGGATTCATTCATGCATCTCCTACACTACTGCAGTCGGCTGAACACTATTTGCACAGCTCTCCACCACAGACCAAATCATCAATGGTCCCCTGGCATTTCTCATGACTGACAGATATATTCCCTATGCACTGTACGCCTATTACAGCATCTTATGGAGCCTGTGCATTTTAAAAGCCTGCGTCAACAATTTCACACTTGGAGCTGTTATAATTTACATGCTTTATGCTTACTTATAGGAAGCCATGTTCAATATTGACTGGTCAAATGACTGCTGATATTGTTGATATGATTGACTTCTGGCATTAAAATTAGCTGTGCAAGTAATTATGTAAAACATATGTTTTCTTAGTAGTTCAGTTGCACCATTTAATAAAAGAAGTCACTGTAATTCTGTGTCCTTTTTTGACCCTCAGAAATGTTTCACTTTATGTCACCTTATATCGTCCAGTGAAATTGTGTTGACTGTAAAACAGACAGGATGAAAAATGGTTAGCACTTCTGGCAGTCTGCACAACTCTTCTGCATGGTCTTCTAGTCTTAAAATTGTATCTTTCCATATTTCTGGTAGAATGTGGATTCTGCTGCAGTACTAGTATTTGCCTAATTTAATTCAGTTTTATTCACATTTATGTTTTATTTTGGGTTAGTCTTTTCTTAACAGTATTATAGCAATAATAGTTACCTGTTACCTGGTTTACATCTGGTAGTATTCCAGAAAGATGCATATTTTACTACTAAGTTGGTGTGGAACAACAAACAATAACTGTCTGTGTATATCTGAGTTTATCAGTTCTGTCCATGGCTGCTTATAGTCCATGCTTATTAACTTAGTAACTTCTTATGCCCTCATTGCAATAGCCTTAATAATGCATTATTCAAGTAAATTGAATATAATACAGCTGACAGGTTTATATATTTGCACACAGTTTCAGGAGGTAATATAACACAGTATTCATTGTTGTTGTGGCTTTCAGTCATTAGCACATATACCTTTATAGTACATGTGACTAACTCGATGCAGAGCCATGTAAATATATAAAACTAATGAGGCTCGACATTCTCTCCATGACTATATTTATAAGTTCATGCAAAATGCAATACATTCATTTGAAGTTAGAGCAATGAGCATTTCCAATGTCTCTGGACACCCTGCGGAGACAGGAGACAGGATTCATTATATGGCACTCTTAATAATTCATTTCAAACGGGCCCTTCCTGTTTCTCAGTAGTTTTTTAAGTCTTGGACTACTGCAGCCTGCACCGACCGCATGGGCTTATAATTATAGTGGCCTTTCAGGAAACAAGTTCATAGCACCTGTCCTGCACCTGTCCTGCACCTACCCTGCACCTGTCCTGCACCTGTCCTGCAACTGTCCCGCTCCTCTCACATCTCTGGCCCACGACACGAGCTGCACCAGAAACCTCCAAAGGGAGATGTTGGCTGAGCAAGAATCAGTCGGAGATTTTCTCTCATTATCTGTCTCTCCCCGATGCTCCACGACACTTTTATTCATGGCAACACTTGGGCTATACTCCTGCCTTTGGGGTCGGATAAGGGCAATTAGTGCCAACACAATCCCTTGTGTTACCTCCAGGGGATCCAGAATAAAGATTTCAAATGTTATTAAATGGAAATTTCAAATCTAATACTGCTCTAGTGTCCACAATATGGAATGATTAAACTCCAAACACTTAAATACACATTTTTTGGGTTGTAAATGGTAAATGTTCACATTTTTCTAGAGCACTTTTCCACCTCCAAGGCACTCAAAGTGTGTTACAACAAGGAACCACTCACTCATTCACACACCAATGTACGCAGACACTAGTGGAGAGGTGGGTTAAGTGTTTTGCCCAAGGACACAATGACAGCATTCATCTGTGGGAGCTGGAACCAAAAAAACCTGTGAGTCAGTGGATCTCTCAGCCACTGATGTATTTATTTCGAGAGCTCGATTCAAACCCGTGGAGCAGTGGACAAACACTCTACTAACTGAGCTACTGCCGTTGTGTGTGATTTTATACAAATGTTTGTTCATTTTTTTCTGAAACCCAAAGTTTTCCCCATTTTGGAAACAACTTTTTTGACTTTTAATATGGCGCCTAAGTATCTTGAATCTCTTATATCCTCCTCAATCAGAGTGAGCATTTCCGTTTCTGTGTATTGATCTATATAACTGCATTTTCAAGTGGAATGCATATTGAAAATGAAAGACATTTCATATAGAAAGGTAGAAAAAAGAGAGTCTTACTATGATGATGGTAAACATACATCCCATACTCTTGGCTCTGGTTCCTATAATTGCCCCATAATAAAGCTGAAAGACTTCTTTGTGCAGTAAATAACGTAAAAAGCTATTCCCTTCCATTAAAACACCATTAACAATCTCCCTGTCAACAACTGTATTTCCATGGAGTGCACTACATCACAATAGGAGATGGAAGAGGAACTTCAATTATCAGTGAAATGCTCATCTCCACTTCTGCCATTAATATACCATTTGTCCCAATAGACACTATAGTCCTATATATGCCAGAGAGCAGACTACTTGGGTTCAGTAGCCATGAATTTTCAGGTAGATAGTTTATGATTATTGGGGGGGAAAAAATAAAAATTAGATTTATTATTTTTTTTAATTAGAATTATATTATATTATATTATATTATATTATATTATTTTTTTCATAATAATTATATTGTTTTGACAAAATACTGAAACCCAATACAGTTAAAGGATGGAAAGTTAAAGAAAGTTTTTGTTTAATCTTTGCATTCTCAATCATTATTAAATGTTTACTCATATTACATCTAATAGTAGTAACATTATAATGGAGTTGTTTTAGTTAGTAGTTCTTTTAAGAAATTCTGAACAAGACACAGGCAAACCCCAGGGGCAAGAGTTTATTTGTCACTTTGAACACGAAGTCATGTATTTCTGGTGACACTATAGGTCCACCATTTATCTCCATAATTATTAAAGCTGTTGATTACATAAAGTGTTACCTAAACCTTTAAAATGGCTGATGCACTAGTAAAGTTCTGTGTAACCCTTGCAGTTTGTTACTTGAGATTACATTTCTTTAGATGTGTCCACAATAAGACAAACAAACTCTAAACCAGCTGAGAAAGAAATCACATAGTGCCCTGTTACCAAGCAACCAAGTGAACCAATCAGCACACTCTATCCTGTCCATTTCAACGACAGCCTTTCATTTGGTTTGTTTATCCCTTTTTTTGGACTTCGCCTATTGAGAAAACAAACAGTATGGACATGGACAAGAGATCAGGCCTAAAGTGAGCCATTTGAAATCCCTCTAATGAGAAAATGTCTTGTTTCGATGCATTATTGAAGCTGCAGAGTTAATGCGGAGTGGGGCGGTGCATTTGGCCGGTGTTAGTGGTTGCAGTAAATTTGCTTTAAAACAAGAGAAAAGAGGGCAGAACAGAAAGGCAAACAAAGGCAAAGGGGTTGGGAGCCGTGCGTGTGTGCGGAGAATTCGAGACTGCAGTGAAAAGAGAAATCAGAGATCGCCTCGAGCGGTTTCGTGTCTTATTTGGAGCCTTTCCGAGCTCTGTCTGACTAGGAGTATGAGAATGAGTTTCATATAAATGTACACAGAAAATGGAAATAGAGTGGATGTGTATTTGTGATACTACAGGTATGAAATAATTATTATAGTAAGTTGAAATGTGTACTGCCTTTTCAATTCAATCCAAAACTTAATATTCAGATTTCATAATGACCTAATCATTTTATGTTTTGTTTCTGTTCAGTTCCTACATTGTGATAAAAAGTGACAAATGACACTACATCACTATGCCTCCTCATATATATAACATAAAGAGACCAAAACTGTGTCAGGGAGGGCATCTGACAAAAGCATTTAATTCCTTCCTGTGAAAAAACAAGAAAGTCTTGACAAATGAACCACAATAGCTGCAATCGCATATTCCTCATTCCCTCTATTCAAAAAATCTATTTGTAAAACTGTGCAGGTACTTTTTTGAAAATCTTGAAACCCATTTTTAAAACATGCTACACCCAAAATTTAAAGCAATGTGCAAAAAAATGTATTTGAAGACACTGCAAAAATTTGTCTTCTAAAACTAAACCAGCAGATGTGTCTATGCTCATGGCTTTAATATATTTCAACACAAAATGGCTTGTCACAACTGTCCGACAGCTAATAAAACTCTGTCTGCATTGTTATGAGCACAAAGTAAAATCTGCATCTGTCCCATTATGTGCGTGAACGAGAGGAGCCTGTAAAAATGCATTCTCACCGCGCTCTGTCTGTTTACAGTTTCTGCGCTAGAGCCAGTATGTCAAGTTCATTTGGGTTCAGCGGCATGACGGCACCACCCACCTCTTTATGCCAGTCCACGGGCCCAGTATATGACAGATAACTGACACAAAATACATCTGAATAATGCAGAAGGTGGAAATGTGATGCAAGACCAGAGCCAAGGCACTGACTGCAGCGACCAGCATATGTGGCACGCATGTGGTCACTACACACTTGTTAAGACAAAGTGAGAAGTGGTTTTTCAGACTTTTTTACATAGAGCCAATCCAGTTACCGTATTTTTTCGGACTATAAGGCGCATCTAAAATCATTACCGTATTTTTTGGACTATAAGGCGCATCTAAAATCATTACCGTATTTTTTGGACTATAAGGCACATCTAAAATCATGACATTTTCTCATAAATCATCATGACATTTTCTCAAAAATCAACAGTGGCCTTATAATCCAGTGGCCTTATGTATGACCTTTGGTTGTGATTAACCTCCAACCGATTTGATGTTGTCCACATTAGTCTAATAACGTATTAGTGGGCGAGTCAGGAGGAGTAATATGTTGGCCACATATAGGGCGACTGTGCAACATACCGGTAGTTCTGCCGTGTGCTGTACAAGGACCCAAAATGCACCTGTTAAGAGACATGCACCATGCAGATTTCAGGTTTTGTATTTTAGCGTTAAAACTGAACAATGTTGAGAGGATCCGGGCATGTTTGATGCCCAAATCACAAACTGTTAAACTTGTATTTTTGTGTTAGCTACAACTGAGAGTTATTGTAAATGACCTGAATAAAGTTTGATTTATCCGACACACGTTTTGTTTCTCTTATTGCGCCTTATAATCCGTTGCTCTTTATGTGTGGACAATGACACAACTGACATATTATTTGATACTGCGCCTTATAATCTAGTGCACTTTATAGCCCGAAAAATACCGTATGTGAATTTTAATTACAATTTATATGAATACTTGCCTCTTCATTTTTTTTACACATTTGTCAGTCTGATCCCCACATCCTCCACTGCTTCTCAAACCCTGTCAAACATGATCGTGCAGCTAAATTTGTTTATTTCAATGACGTAGGAAACGAAGAAGCTCACTGGTCGCCTATGATTTACAAACACAATCTAATTTCTCTCACCTCATCGTAACAGAGTTTAGTGTTTTTCTCATTGATTCTGCAGAAATCCACCATGTTTTTCAGCTCCCCGCGATATTTTTGTCCTTTATTTTTTCCGATACGACTGACCGTGCATGTCCCAGATCGACTAATCCTGTCAATAAATGCCCATCTGAAAACAGGGAGATTCACACCTGACCAGACTCACATCTTCGTAAAGTAATGAAGAAGTGTGTACTCCCAGGCACTATGAATACTAATATTACACATAAACAAACTCTGATTAATGTTTCTTCCTTCTTCCCTGTAAAATCTGCAAACAGCTCGTCTACAATCCCTTTTAAAACGTGAAAATAAAAATACTACTACTAATAATACTTCCTCATTTCATTTATATTACAGAAATAACAGTTTCAAATAATTATAATTTCATTTGTGAAGCAAATAATTGTGATATTCTTATTCCCACAAAGCTCTGGAGTTAATAAGTGGAAAGATTTTAGTTGAGCAATTATTAGCTCAAATCAAATGTTTGAATTGTAAATCAGAGAGGAGATACTTTGCTGTGTTGTTCTCAGAAGATATGATTAGTGTTTGATTGTGAGTGATGACTATATATGATTAGTGTTTGATTGTGAGTGATGACTATATATGATTAGTGTTTGGTGCAGATGAGCAACATAACAATATACGACTAAAATAGAAAAGTAAACTACAAAATATTAAAGGCCTGTAGCTAAAAACTCTGCCTTCAATGCATAATAAATCATGCACCTTTCTGCTGTGGCCGTGGATTATATTATGTTAGCGTTGTATCCATTATTTTCGTGCTATACTTTTAATGGTGAACATTAAAATTCAAAAACATCGATCACCAGTTGAACCTTGTGCGCTCTTTTTTGATCTATTTTAGCATTTTAATCATGACTTTGATACCTGCAGTAGAGGTCAAAAAAGCCGCTTTTCATTTCCACTGTATCTTTCCACACACACTTACAATTGTTTATTTTTAGCCCCTTCACCTGCCTCATTTTAATTCCCCACACAAACCCAATCGAACGAATGGCACAATTACCTCTCGCATATTAAACTGTCCCTTAAAACACAGCGTATAGCTAAAAGAGGTTTTACTCGCGCCCGTCCCTTTACTGTAGTGATCATTAAACCCATTGGACTCTAAAAGGGATGAGCTGTCAAGACCTCCCCACACCATTAATCTAAATTATCTTCCGACAAATATGTCATAATATTGAGAGTGAAATTTGATAAATGAGAGCTTTGGTCCAACTATAATTAATTCTCTTTAGCCAAATGGCAAAGTTTCACACCGGAGAGCCACTGTGGCCCGGAAACAGCAGAGGTGACCTTATGTTTTTGCAGCAAACAAGCCACTAATAACACAGACTGCCCTTTAACTGACTTGACAGGTGAAATGACTACTGGCGCTATGAGCCAGAAAATACACAACTAAAATGCTGTTTCTTCACCATTGTAAGGTACAGGTTATAAGGAGGCTATTGTTTATACAGAGAAAATGTTTTATTTATTTGTGCAGAGTAATACTGTGAAATATTTAGTTTTCTTATATTGAAAACAATTTAGCAAGCACCGCCGCACACTGCAAGAAGGTACAGACTAACTGTGGCATAAATACAAGGAGATGGAGTTTTTTAATTAGTTAAAATACATAGTAGGGCTGCACGATATTGAA